>DWOF01000166.1:0-12632 GCA_018250795.1 Clito sp. Burns02 | reverse complement strand
AGGCAATACGCAGTGAGTACCGTAGTGCGGCGGTCGGTGCATGTTCGGGTGTCGGCGGTCGCGGTCGCGGTCGCGGTGGTCGCGGGGGTCGCGGGAGTCACGGGGGTCGCGGGAATCTCGGTGATCACGAGAGTCACGGCGGTCACGGCGCTCGCGGCGGTCCCGGCGGGCGGCGTGACCGCGGTGCGCGTGCGCCGGCGGCACGGTGACCGTCACGTTGTCGTCCGCCGAACAGTCCGACTCGTCCCCGCCCCGCGCCGCCGCGCCCTCCGCCGCCTCCGCCTTATCTATACCACACCCATATTCCCACCGTAAGGCGCTTCTTACATTACTATACTCCAAATATACGACAACTCAGGACGATTCCATTTTTATGGAAATATCATGAAATACAAATAAGAAAAATATCATAAAATGATTAATACCATGCTAACGATAGGAATTCTGTTCTTGTTGTGGAAAAAGCTCTGAGCCTTTTTACATAGGTCAGTTAGAAGATTTCTACAAGGAAAAAACTGAGTTTCGATATTATAACGTAAAAAGTAGTATACTTTATCTTTCTACCGTTGAACGCCTAGCCTACGGTGGGAAGTCTTTCACGTATAACCTTACACTGCTACTCATCCTAAGAGCATCTTTTACTTTATCTTTTGTTCAACATGCACCGAGAGCCTCACCGCCCAAAACACGTGTGAGTTGATTACGTTAGTTAAAATGATTACATCCTATACTGACCGTTAGGGGCCCCTTGTTGCATCGGGCCGTTGACGGGCTGCATGCCAGGTGGGCCTACCGGGGGTGCATCTACGAGGACATTTGAAAAATCAAGTGAAGTAAAACGATAATCAATGAGTATGTAATAATTGGTTAAGAATTTTTAGATACGAAACATAGCTTTAAAATTTGTTAATAACCTCAGCCAGACTTACAGAACTTTCTCAGAATAAATCATGTTACAGATAGATAAATAGGATAGAGTGAATATGATTAGGCGTAAGGAATTCTCGCAAGGATGGAATGGACAAATCGTAGAGTATTTGTTCCAGAAAGCAGTATACATTCAGTATACAATATACATTGAATACTAACCAAGCATCGGTGGATGCGCTAGAGCCGGCGGCGCCGCGGAGGGGCGATGTGGTTGGCGTCGGCTGTACCCCGTTTGATTGCGAAAAGCAGATACCGAATTTCTTAGAAACCTGGTTTAAAACATTATTAATGTAGAAACATAGATAAAAAGAGAATAATCAAAATTAAAATCCAGTAATTCTATAGCTTACCTGTTAGGTATTAATGTTGTTGGAGCAATTTCCTTTTCGCGACAATCAGGACATTCATGGTCCTCAGACTCCAATAAAGCACCTCTAATGCCTAAAAGGAATACGAAAACCTCATTAAAATTTCAATATTTATTTTTAAGCAATTTACAAAGTTTATAAAAGAATTCGGTAAATTATACTAACATTCATCACAGAAAGAGTTTCCGCAGCATGGTATCATCACAGCATCGGTAAGGAGGTCGCGACAGAGACTACAGATCAGCTCGTCTGGTATGGTAGGCTCCGGCGCCGCGGGCGCGTTCGTCGGAGTGTCAGCACCTCCAGCATTTTCCGAAGCTAAATATGCTTCACTGTGAATATATTCAGTATTATTAGTACTGCATGGCATCCTTAATCAATGGTTTTAAATAAATATTGCATAAAAATTGAAACATACTGGTCCACTGCAGGGACTGCATACGTTCCACTTGGGGTCATCATGGCTCCTGGCGCTTTTGGTCCATCAACAGGTACCATAAAACTCCTGGGTATACCTGTGCTCCTCTTTACATCAACAGCTTCACCCTAAAACAAATATAAACCAATCATCAATCACTGTGGACCTGAACTTGACACCATATAAATGTAAAAGGTTTGCTTGCTTTTGCTTAAAATGGATGTAAAAAAGTAAAATATACATACAGTGCTGGCAGAAGGGCAATCTTTGATCCAATGCCCTCTTTTTTGGCACTTATAGCAAACGTAATTTGAGGGTACAACACCTCTTTGATTCTGCCCTCTAATTTTTTGGTAACTGTAAAATAATTAAAAACATGAAATAACTGAAAATTTTACAATCAATTATAATACAAATTCATCTATACAGTTTACTACTACAACAAATACAGTGACACAATGTTTAAAATCCATTGTTAACTGACTTATTTCGGCTTAAGTAAACCATTTTAGTGCAATACAATTAGTTAATAAGTAGTTATAGGAAATCAATTTTGACTATTTAGAGTCAACTGTATATTTTTTATATATATTTTCATAAGTCTTACTTGCTAGGATCGTAGTCAACAGTGGATTGTGATATCATAGCATTTATTTTATCCTGTTCACTACCTTCCATTCGTGACAGGTCAGCCAATCCCTTGCTAACGCCTGCATCTTTGTGCAATGAACCCTGACCACTTCCGGAACCTTCCCACTGCTTCTTGGGTTGTTGTGACAATGGAATACGAGCCACAAGAAGTGATGTGTTTTTTGGAATTAAAGTATTATCATCAACATATACTGGAAAATAACGAATTACCATATGAACTTATTAACAACACAAATATGTGCCAAATTATACTTCATCTTCTACATCTAAAAATGATAAAGGAAAAGTGGACCTATGCGAAATCATTAGGTTACTAAACATTTCAGTATGTTTAATTTATAAGATGTTTAATTTATATGGGGTGGTCAATGTACGCAGGAATTAGAAGTTCTTACTAAACAGGAATAGGTTATAATGTAAATAGATGATAGATATAAAATACCTTCTTTAGTTTGGGCGTTAGTAATCTGCAAATCGAAGTCGGAGGTTTTCCCGATGCGTTTTTGTTGCGATATTGCCGCTTTCAAATCGCCTACTGATATGTGCAGTCCATCGAAAGTAACAGTGTCGTAATCCAATGCACTTTTAAATTTATAGTGCACAGACATTTCCGTAAATAAAGCCCTAATATTATTTTATGTAACATGACAATATTAGTTCACGTGTTAAGTATGCTTCAGGTAAAAATGAACGCTGAACACGACGCATCGATTGTAACGAAACTGTTAAAATCTACTAAACTTTTACGAAACAGCTTTCTTTTCAAGCACACAAAAACTTAACTAAGACCTAAATTGAGTATGTTCTGATTCTAGATCAATACTTAAATTAATCATAGACCAAATGAAACCGAACACAACCGCAATCAACTGAATCAATTGGCAGTTGGCAGACACGGTCCACCATTATTATTTTTCACTCACACTCACACACAGTCATTCAATACACGATATACGAGCGCTAGGAAAAATCGATATAGGTACATATCGATGCAGTCGAAGTTTACTTTATGATAAATTCAGTTAATCACTGCTCGTTCGTTTGGCACTCTGATGAAAAAGAAAGAATGTAAAATATTTTATTTATATGCCTGGTTCCCTACTTACTTCTTACTTCCCTATATACTTACCTACTATATTCTTTGGATATGATACGAGAAGTTGACCTCATATAAGTCCAGTGGCATTTTGCGCGGTAGTTAAATTACAGAGTTTTATTTCATTTATGTAAATTATAAGACGTTAGATTTATACCGAAATCTTAAAAACCATTTAAAAAATCTAATGACTTTGTTGGTAAGCACAAAGATCTAGTAAATATTAGATATGTAGTAGTATATTTTATAACAATAAAAAAATATTCACTGTGCCAGAAATATAAATACGTACAACATAAAACTAATCTCGAGCTACGATTTTCTAATTCTTGAGGTAGCTATATCAACTATATCTAGGAATTAAAATAATATTTTACTCTTTAGTATGCATTTAAGTTAACGCGGTCAAGTGAATATGGCAATATCGTTTAGGAAACAGGTAGTCAAATTCAATACAATTAAATTTTTTTCGGGAAAACGAAGAGACTCACTTAAAACTTGAACCAGATATATCATTAAATATTAATATTTTGTATTATAAATGTAAAATTGTTAGATTATACTTTTAATTACAGGTCTATTATATGTAACTATATCACCTACATATTTGGCAAATTGCCATGAACTTCCGGTGTGAGATAAAGACACACGCGGATCTATCGAGAAAAGAACGCGAATAATTATAAAAATAACTGGAAAAAGAAGACTTATATAGTAATTTTACACTGTCTTGTATTTAAAAATGTCCAATAACGGTGCTCCGGATTCTTGGGAAAGTCAAGCCGATGTCATTGATGAACAAGGTGCAAAAGATTCTAATGATGTGTCTACAAAATTTTCCACGTTGAATGTAAATGCCGTGGAGTTCGTGCCTTCTTTTTGTAATAAATCTGATTCTAATGACAATAGCGAATCCTCCCCAACTCCCCATAAATCTGAAACTGAAAGTGAATCTACGAATTCAGCTGGAAGTCCCGTCTTGAACGGTAAGTCAGTGGTTGTCATAGCTTATCTTCTCGCGGATATCCTATCTTGCCGGTTTCAGTATTCGTTTTTGTAATCACATTGATATATCATAAGTAACCTAAAAAGTCATACGTGCGCAACTTACGTTCGATGACTTATTTTTTTTTCTCAATCCAGTTCTAACGGGTTATGTCGGGACACGCGGCGTGACTATAGTTATGCACAGTAAACTTTCTCTATAAATAAAGTATCGAATGCTGATATTTTCCGATATGAAAGAGAACAAAGGTGTGTTTTAAGTGTTTAGTGCTTTTACTTAGTCCTTTACAGTGTTTAATATATTACTTTCACTTACTATTATTGCTTCACGAAGTTATTTATGCAGTGCAATAAAGAAGTCGTATTGATATTCATATCCTAAGAAACGATTTGCAATCGTCTGATATTTATGATTCTATGAAACATATGTGATATAAAACAGCTGTTCTGAATAAGAACAAATAATTAGATTATGTCAAATTCCCACTGACCTGTACTATGATGTCATTATAGATATCAATCTCACAGTGGCAACCCATATTTCATAATTAAATTGTATGTCTTCATAATGAAGTTTGTCTGAATATTGGTGCAGTAGGTAAATTAACTTCTGTTTAATAAAATAGTTAAATCATTTGTTTATTGGTAGGTTGTGGTGATAATGGTGACAGTGGCGATGGAGGGGCTGCATCAGCGTCCCCTCGGGTGGAGGAGCCTCCACCTGTCCCGCCTGCTGAGGGAGCTTCCACTTCTGCGTCCACCTTGCCAGTACCTTCAGATGTCTCCCCAACCGCTGACAGTTGGGAAGCTGAGGCTGATGATGCTCTCCTTACTCCTGAAGATGGCAATGAAGCAGAAGAAGAGGAATCAGAACCACAGGTGTTACAAGCTGTAATTAGCATGTTGTTTTTTAATTAGCGAAAATGGTTTTCTGTACTGAAATGCATGTTGTTAATGCTTGTTTGTGAGTCATCAATAGATCCTTCATGGAATATGTGTGATTTGGTATAACTTCCTAATCTAATAACTACATTATCTATGTTACCATCAATGGATTGCACTGTAATGATTAACACCATTACTCAACATTAAGTAAGACAAAAAATTCCACAAGCATGGAAGGTCTGAAGGTCAAATACATTTTAAAAGGTAATCAATAATGTACCTGATTTGACATTTAAAAAACTCAGCATGCTATATCGTTTGTATGTATTCACCAAAACATTTACAGGGAAAAATTGTAATGTGGTTACGAATAATGCCTTGGTTTATTATATAGTAACAAGACTACCACCATTACACTGTTTGCTGGTTGCACAGACATGATTGATTGATGAGATAATGTATAGTGAAGTAGTTTTATATAAGTTACACAGCTTTTAATAGTGATTACATAGCCTTAAATGTTTACCCACATTGTGAGATTTTCCCATTTAATTAAAACTTTATCTAACTTTGAAAATAATACTCTTTTCCAGGAGGATGCAGATATCCCAGAAGCAGAACTGGCAAAGAAAATTCCCAAGAAAAAGCCCCCTCGAGTTGAGGACACACGAAGCAAGAAAGAACATGTAAATGTAGTGTTCATTGGACATGTAGGTGAGTACAACTTCACACATCATTTCACAGCTATGTTTGTATTGCGCCAATTTCCTTGTATTACCTCTATTACAGCTCCTAACAACATTGATGTTTTATTACTGATAGAGTCATGTCTGTGTACAACAATATCTACATGTATATGAGTATGCTGTAAAAAGTCATACCTGACTAGTTTTATTTTTTTACATCATCATACATGACATCAAGGGTGTACGCAAAAGTGGTTAAAATCAAGAAGACTAAATTTATTCAACTTTTATATTTCCATAACATTGCTTATTTCAACATGTTATAACAATGTCAATAAAGAACGATATTTTAAAATCTATTAACTATGGATTGAAAGAAATAGTGTTTTGAGCACTCCTGGCATACACAAGCTGGCACCGCCTGGCGCAACTTTGCGGAAGCAAAAGTTGAGAGATGATCACGCGAGCAAAAGCCGTCATACGAAACTCGTAGAATAATTAAGTGTGATTTAATATGAGATTTTTTTTATTAAAGCTCAAAGCTTCTATTGTGCATACGACTTTGTCTGCATCCATGTTGATAATCAAAACATAGTCATTCTTTTTGTGATATCAAATAAATAATTTCGATTCATCAATTTTCAGTAACCTTCAATTCAATCATTATAATTTAGTTTTATTGGAATCTCTTTCATATGTACAATCATTTCTTTTCAGATGCTGGAAAATCTACAATTGGTGGTCAGATAATGTCTTTGACAGGAATGGTTGACAAAAGAACTTTGGAAAAATATGAAAGGGAAGCAAGGGAGAAATCACGAGAGTCCTGGTACTTGTCGTGGGCATTGGACACAAACCAAGAAGGTATGTAAAACTTCTTCATTTGTATAAAATTTTGATTAATGAATATCTTTACTATATTATTTTAATTATTTTCTTATAGAAAGAGACAAGGGCAAGACTGTGGAAGTTGGTAGAGCGTATTTCGAGACTGAAAAGAAGCATTTCACGATACTAGATGCACCTGGCCACAAGAGTTTTGTGCCCAACATGATTGGTGGAGCTGCACAAGCTGATTTAGCTGTCTTGGTATGTATCTAACGTAAAAAGTATTGGAATGTTGTTAGGTATGGCGACAATCAAAAGGTGCGATACTTCGTTATAAATATTAGGTAGTTATAAATTTGTACAAGAGTTTGTAACATTTTCTCCTTGAAGACAACTCAAATATTTGCATTTAGATTAAAGTTTGATTACATTAGCTTTATACTTCTCACTCTGTTATGATAAACATCCTGTACTTTCAATTCCTAATACAATTAAAGTTCTAAATTCTAAATAAAACATTGAAAATTTTAAAGAATTAAATTATATATTTTTTCTAAAATGTATGTGATCTTGTATTAGGTTATATCCTATCCTATCCTATTGCATTGTAATTTCAGGTAATATCAGCAAGGAAAGGAGAGTTCGAAACGGGCTTTGACAGAGGGGGGCAGACACGTGAACACGCAATGTTGGCCAAGACGGCCGGTGTCAAGCATTTAGTGGCTCTCGTGAATAAAATGGACGACCCAACCGTAAACTGGGATGAAAAAAGGTAATTATTCTAGGCTGTTATAAGACTTAGGTAACTTATACCTACCACTGCCTTTATCCACTGCATAACCGGAACTCTACAAGTTTTTGTATTGCAGTTGAAGTGTAGTCGCTGGAAATGTTTATTAGTTTATAAACTGTATCACTAATATGTAAATTATATTGTTCTTAGATACAACGAATGTCGAGATAAAATCTTACCATATCTTAAGAAACTGGGATTCAATACTGCAAAGGACTTGTCGTTTTTACCAGTGTCAGGGCAAACCGGGCAAGGTTTATTGGAACAAGTATGTAAATTTTATTTTAGATCAACAATTATGTTATTTAAAATCCTAAATCTGCACTTAGCACTTCCTAAAAGTTTTATTAACAATACATTTTCTATACATTACAGGTATCTGAGGAAATTTGTCCATGGTACCGGGGACCTTCATTCATCCAGTTGATTGATGAGCTGCCATCTCTCAACCGTAAAATGGATGGTCCATTCATAATGCCCGTTGTTGACAAATACAAGGACATGGGCACTGTGCTCATGGGTAAGGTGGAAGCGGGGACCACAAGAAAGACTAGCACCTTATTCCTTATGCCTAATAGAGTATGTAAACCTCAACCTTTTGTATGTTCTATTGCTACATTGTCTTCCCACTACAAAGCCTGGACTTACACCACTCCAGGCTGTTTCAATCCTGATTGGTGAAAATACTACTTAGTAACTCCCCTTCTAATGTTTTTCAAACCATTCATATAATTTACGAGGATTAACAACTGCTTTCAATCAATAACAAAGAGGACAGCTTTGTGTTGTACAGCATCAATTTACTTTGTTGATTGCGATACTAATATCAATTAATATTTTTAGGCGCAGGTAACTGTGGACCAATTATGGTCAGACGAAATTGAGGTCACGTCTATCGGACCTGGTGAAAATGTTAAAGTAAAGCTCAAAGGAATCGAAGAGGAGGATGTGTCCCCTGGATTTGTTTTGTGCGACATCGCTAACCCCATCACTACGGGCAGAGTGAGTAACGTCAATTATAAATTAATTCAACAAAGCTTCGCGTTTAGGTTATTATTAAAGAATACGAAGATGATATGACGGATGGATGGATGGATTGGGCTTGTTTCTCAACAAGCAGAATCGAAAATTTGGACTTGTCTATTGTATTACTATATTTGTGTTGTTTCTGTAAGTGTCCATGGATCACATGACACATAATGCTAACTTTACCAGTTTCTATTTCTAGTAAAGTAAGTCATTAACTCAAATGAATATAACATTTAATTTCTTACAGGTTTTCGATGCCCAAGTTGTGATTTTGGAACACAAATCCATTATTTGTGCAGGTTATTCAGCTGTAATGCACATACATTGTGCAGCAGAAGAAGTTACAGTCAAGGTTACAATTGTTACTCAAAATTTATTTCTAATATACATTTCTATATTGGTCATCCAGATATATGTACAATTATTGCGATACATATCTATTAATGAATATTTATTTAACAACTTTAATAACCATACAAAGTTTAATCTTGATTGATCTTGGTTATTTTCAGTTAATTTTATAATGCATTATGAATTTTGCAGGCACTAATTTGTTTGGTAGACAAAAAGACTGGAGAAAAATCTAAGACGCGGCCGCGCTTCGTGAAACAAGACCAAGTAGCTATCATGAGGATAGAGTGTGCTGGAGTCATTTGCTTAGAACCATTCAAGAAGTTTGCTCAAATGGGCAGGTTCACATTAAGAGATGAAAGTAAGTTCACTCAAAACGTCTTTACCGATGAAATCAATGATTTTTTTTTCGTCCCAAAATTGTTAGTTGTTACTATATTGAAAAATATATTTAATTTATATTTTTTTTCTTTTCAGATAAAACTATTGCCATCGGCAAAGTCCTAAAAGTGATCGAGTAAATTTGGCTCTACAATTTGTAATTTAGTTAGGATAGGCCTTTCCAAAACCTACATATATCATCAGTGAGTGCATGTAATATGTAATCCTGAATATTGGGATCTATGTGAGAGCTCGAGTGTGTCGCTTCATCGTCGAACTTACCGGATTATTAGAAAAGCTAGTCCTCATAAAAGACGAACTATGTTACAGCCACTGCCATTACGCGAGTTATTATTAAATTAAAACACAATATGCAGAAACATTTAGTGCTTGTTCTTTATCTAGGGAAACTGATACATGTTGAAAATAGTTACAATAATGCAATATATTTCGGTAATGGTTTTCAATATATGTCATAGATATTTTTTAGATATGAGTTTCAATATACTCCATCGGCGTCCAATAAATGCCTGAAAAAAATATCAGTGTGCTCAATACTACTCAAATCAAGGTTTTTTTCTTCAAAATTTTTGACAAAGTTTTCTTCTAGTACGTAAATTATTGACATTCGGCTGTATAATATTATTAGTTACTACAAACAATAAAAATACTCTGTCGTAGGTACACAATGCTCGGAAGTTATAATAAATATGAAAACGTATTTCTTTAAGACTATTTGGTTAGTACATATTTATATTGTAAATTATTTGTACTAAATTTCTAAGATAAATAAAGCGATTGCGGCTGTTGGCACATACTAAATGTTTTATAAAATATTTCATTAATGAACAAACACAAAAATGGCTTATTACTGCTAATTCAATTTCCATATTTTTCTCTTATCTCCCCAGTGGCAACCTGGGTGCTTTATACACTTTAAATTTAATCGTTTTCGCTAGTTTTGGTCAATGTGTACAATCGAATAATTAGACAATACCAAATTTACTACTATAGAGCACCCAGCTATTCCATGACTTAATCTTATGAATCAGCATTGATGTGGTTGTAAGGTGAATGAAGCTCTCATATATGCATTGTTAGGGTGATCATCCGCTTAGTGTTACAGAGAGTAGCTAAATAGATATATCCTTTTGTACTAGTGTATCTATAAAATAATATTTGTCTCGGATGAAACGATTGGATTAATTTATAGTAGCACATGTGCTACATCTATAATTACTTCAAAATGAAATTTATGTTTATAAATTAAGGATAATGACCATACCACATATTTATGTTCCGTCTGCCGCATTTAATACGTTAATATGCTATTTACAGCCTTCAAGAGAGCAGTTTTCATATCTTTTCCATTAAAAACCGTGGATCATCCTAACAATTTAGTGATACCTAAATATTTTCACTTATTAATAAATAAGTAATTATTATACTGTTCCCTATTTTAAACACCATTATTATTTTAATGATTAAATAATTTGCTATGAACATTACATAATACATTATTAAATAGATGTTTATTTGAGTTTCCACTTGAAGTAACAAGTAGGGTGTATATCACATCTGCGTTTACGTTTATTTAGTGTTGATTATTATTATTTACACGCAATATTTTTAATAAAATTATGCTAACGCTAACATGTAATTGTTTGTTGGTAACGTTTGTAGGCAAAACTCCAAGTTGTTTCCTTGGCAGCAAGATATCAGCAATAGACGAAAGCAACTCGTTTAATTACAAGAATAATCACAAACTTCGTCGGTTGTCAGTAAATGTTAGCAAATTGTAATAGTGGCAATATCCGGAAATGTACGGTTATTAACGGTCTTAACTTAGGAAACACAAAGTACTTACAAAAGTTGTGTGAGTGATATGGGTTGAGTATCAGTTTTCATCGGATCAACCTCAAAAATATAGATGTATATCATGGATTTATAAATTTTCAGCGCTTTTTTTTTTAAATATAATCAGTTTACGTATAGTGGGGATTGTATCATATTCGATATTTTGTGTATATCAGAAAGCGTGAGGCGTACGTAGCTCCCCGTCTCGGTTCACCTTGTGCTATGGTTTATTTGCCCACTGCTTATAGTATGGGAGTGTAGGGCGCGGCCTCCCCGCGTCGTAGTGCCTTTTATGTTTCAGTCGGGGGCCCCGGCCGCCTCGCGTGCATTCAAAATACTGCTATATTATTTTGTTTAAAATAAAATAAATTTTATTAAAACTGTATGGTTTTTTAGTTGATTTACATTGAGCGTCTATTTGCACTCCTGTTCATCACAGTATTAAAAAGTTCAAAGACTATGAGTAAGTATATTATTAGTTAGTTAAAGGTTTGTGTAGGTAAACTTAACTACATACTTACCAACTTGTCCCTAATCTACTACAAGTATTCTTGCTAATTCCTTATTCAAGTATAACACGCGGGAAGGAGACGGCAGAGGGCGTAATGATCAGGTGAGCTTGTGTTCACGTTGGCCTCAAGGAGTTTGCGCGAGATTTTTTTTTGTAATGTAACATTTCAAGACAGCTCCTGCCACTGTGCTCATGATACAACCTGAACAAGCACTAATGCTTTATCTCCCTTAACGAAGGAATATTTCAAATAATAAAGATTAATGTTTTATTCACCTTGTACTCAACTAATTTAATGGAATTATTACATTTAACATTTTCTTAATAATAATATGCAAAGTCCAATTAATACCTTTTCTTTATCTGATAACAATGTTTCCTTCGTGTTGTAATTTAACGATATTCACCAAAAAAGTGTACATATTTCCCAAAATATTTATGACAATGGAAACAATAGCTTGCGGATGGATGCTTTAATCACACTTGCTCTGTAATATGTGTACAGGTACTTTTATTAGGTTTGGAGACAGTACTTCACAATCCACATACAAATCTTGAAAGCACATAATTTTATTATACCATACACACACTTTTTCTTTGAACATTTTGTGACAATGGTTGAAAAGAAATGTAGCAACTTTATGAATAATGCCCAGATTACAAAGATTGCATTGTTCCAAAAATTAATTTCCAATAAATATTATGGAACACTTATTTCAAGTGTGTCATACCTTTACCTACAAAATATTTTTGCGTAACTACGCAATTTTATCTAGATATGTATATTATAATTCCAAACTAGTCGTAATTACATTAAATAGGCAAAGGGTACAATAATAAAAT
>DWOF01000165.1:0-12642 GCA_018250795.1 Clito sp. Burns02 | reverse complement strand
GGAACTACTGGTTCGAATTGAAAAATTCTTTTTGTGTTGAATAGACCATTTATCGAGGAAGCTTTAGGCTATACTTCAACGCGGACGAAGTCGCGGGCGTTTGCTAGTTATAATGTATATCTAAGATCTAATGAACCTTATTCTGCAGATAAATGATTTGTTTAAGCAACGTCGGATGCGGTCAGTACTTGGATGGGTGTCTAAGCGTATTATAAGTGAGAGTTTAATTAATCTTAAACTATTCCAATATTGCTAATGAAGTGTTTTCGTTGAAATGAGCTTGTTGCGCAGTTTTTGTTAAAAAAAAAACTATTAACATCCTTACCTGCCATTTTTCATAGGGCTTGATATAGGGCCGATGTGGTGCCGGTAACGCCAGTCTGTTGAGCGCGTGGTCCACGTACGGGTCGAGGCCTGGAGGCCTGGTGCCGGCGCCGAGGGCTCGGGGCAGCGGCGCAGCGCTGCATAGCGAGTCTAGCAGGATGAGGAACGCCCGGGATAGCGGATACTCTTCTATACGGCATTCCACCTGTGCGACAGTTCAATGAGAAACAGAATGTAGAAGAATCTAGAATGTTCTACTAGGTGGTAGAACTTATAAAGTACAGAGAAGAATCTACAGCGGTTCTCATGAAGCGGGAACTCAAATGGTTAATTTTACAAGCGCTTTCGTGTGAGACATAAAATTAGGCTCACCTCTAACAATTCAGCATTCAGAGCTCGCTTGTCCTTAGCGGGCGAGACGAGCTGCGCGGCGTCTAAGGCCGCCCATACACGGCCCGCGGTCGCGGCGCTACTGCCCAGCGCTGCCAACGTTAGACACAGCTCCGCCTTTAACTGCAGCGGCACGTGGCAGCAAATCAGACCTTCACACATAAGACAATTATTTATTTATAAGAAAAATCAAAAAAGAGTAATTAAACAAAGTAGTTTGTATTACTACCGACCGAACATGCAGTTGACAGCGTCCCACTGCAGGTTCTCGCATATGGTCGCGCACGCGGCCTCGTCCTCGCGCGCCACCGCCGCTATTAGCTTCAGCGCCGCTATCATCGCCTCCACCTGACACCAACAAATATTACATTCAAGTACTTTGAAGTAAGCGACTGTAAGAGTCCCCCAATCTCAGAATTGACTCCGCTTTCCCCCAATTGACCCCCTTTTCCCCTATTTACCTCCTCCTGCCTAACTAGCAAGCGGCCGGGGCGGCCGGCGGGCGGGACGACTGCGGACGCGCCCAGCGACGACGCGTGTAGGTGCTCCGCGAACGGCGCCGAATCCACGCGAAGATTTCTGGGAAAGTACAATATTATTAGTTACTATAAGAATTTATTGAGCCTACACTAGTTCACACACACACAATTTTAAAAACTTGTTCTACATTACCTGTGATACAACTGCAAAGCCGCCAACAAATGGTGAGCGGACAGCGCGTCTCGCCTGGCCAGCAGTGCCCAGGCATGTTTGGGCACTGCCAGGGCCGCCAGCGCTCGAAGATAGGCGGCTAGCAGGGCTGCCACCACCACCTCGCCGGACAGACGGACGAACTTGAACAGGGTTGCCGCTCTTCCACCCGCTCTGTAAAGAAAAAAAAGTTATTTTTAATACATTTTTTTTATAAAATGAAATTATTGTTTTTTCTCCAAAATCAAAAGCGAATGAATGACGAGTGCAACATCTACTTGATATATTAAAAGTGGGCTCGTCATCTTTGAGGATGGCACATAAACAGAACAGACCCTCAAGAATGCCAAGGCAAAATTTCACGGTACCCAATCCCCTTTTACCCCTCTCTCTAACCTGTAAGTGTGCGCAGACGCATCGCAGGCCAGCCAGTAATCCGATCGCAGG
Organism: Clito sp. Burns02; assembly: GCA_018250795.1. Lineage (NCBI taxonomy): Eukaryota > Metazoa > Arthropoda > Insecta > Lepidoptera > Hesperiidae > Clito > Clito sp. Burns02. The sequence continues at coordinate 10,791 of DWOF01000165.1, read as the reverse complement.
CTGTACGGGTCTTTAGCGTACAGTTTCTCGATACACCGCAGCAGCGCTCCGAGGCGAGTGCGGTGCGCTGCGCCTGGCGCTGTTAAACCCTCCGCTGCGTACATCTGAGCCGCCCTACCAGCTTCCTCCGCCCTGAAGAAGGTACATTACAAAAAAGGTTAAAAAGAAAGAAGAAGAAGAAAAAATAATACAAGATGTTCCACAAGTGTTTCAAATCAAAGTGAGTCTACAAATTGGATGGCTATGGACCATTAGGACTAGGACTAGGTCTGAACGTTTAAGACAATAAGAGGTGTAGATAATGTTTAGTACTTACTTGACTCTCATTTCCATGAGCTTGGAGTGCATGAGCACAATGAAATCTGTAATGAGCGAATGGATCCGCCTCTGGTAATATTCCTCTGCAGATACCGTTTCCGATGACAATATTGATTCTTCTAGGTACTCAAATGCCTGAAAAAAAACTTTTATTATTAGATCTAGGATATTTTAATACAGCAGGCTTATTAGAAATAGGTTTAAAAATTATTACAACTGACCTCTCCATCTATAGCTGCATCCACCAATACTTCATCTTGGTCCAATAGCTCCACTTTAGCCTCTGAACCTCTCCTCAACAAAGACTGTGGCGCCCTCTTCAGCGCAGCCAAAGCCAGCCCTAAAGACAACTGGCACAGAGCTCGCAGTCCTGAGGCGCTTTTCTCTTGATTGTCTTGCGGCTGATTTTGCTGAGGTGGAGAGAGTTCGTCCAGTAATACTGATATCAGATCCTGATCTTGAATTAGTGGTAATTTCTTGGCTAGTTCCTCGCCGTCTTCTCGTCTGAGAAGAGAAATATTTGTTAATACCTTTTTAATTAGTAACTAGTAGTAAATTTAATGTAAGCATATAAGATTTCATTTCATACAGATATAACAAATGATGTACCTGTGTAACACTGATAGATCCAACGCGTAGAGCAGCGCCATTTGCAGTGCGAGCGAGATGTCATCCAGCGCACCTGTCGGACCTCTTGTTGGTGACGTCATTTGCTGTAGTCAATTCAAAATTCGTCTTAGTACTATATTTTAAAATATAATTAAGAAAGTAATAAAGTGAAGATGGAAAATATACCTCATTTAACAGCCTCAATAGTATGTCTCTGTCAAGCCCGCGTTGTGCTGATGCAGCAAACACAACACTAGCAAGCAGTTTTCTGTAAAGAAAAAACAAGATACACTTAATAAATCATTGTTGTACTTCACTATTGAATTCATCCGCATTTAATAGCACAACTTTAAGCATATCTGTCTCTTTAAGAAGGTTTCTGTCCATAACAGAAGGCTTGGAGCATACTCCAAAAGATTTGAATTTAAGTACCTGGTACTCGTCATGCTGGCGACGAGGCGAGCATGATGCGCCCTCGGCGGTAGGGCTCGGTTCCTACGCAGCAATTCCAGTTCACCGTCCAACGAGAACCTGCGGAGGGCGTCGAGGGCGCCTCCCAGCAATCCATCCGTGATCAGCTGTTGGACGTAGCGAGACACGTACGCGACAATCTCTTCACGCGCATTTATTGACCTGCACACAAGAGAAAGGAGATTAGGGTTGTCAGAATAATCTAAAGTCTTACTTATCGAAGTATCATCTTCTGCTGAGGATGTTAATGGTATACATACCAGGAGACGCCATCCCTCGCCATGACCAAGTCTCTGAGCGCGTGTACGAGCGCCCGGCGTCCATCGTAGTATAGGATTACCGCGAGAAGACCGCGCGCCGGCCCCGCGCGTCTCGCCGCCTGGCGCTGCGCTGTGTGTAACAACTCTAAACACGCCAGTTCATTGGCGTTGAACATGTCTGGGGAATAAAAACAAGACTAATATTAATTCCTGTCATTGAATATAACATGGGCACAAAAGGAGAATAATATGTCATGTAGTAGTTGATACGTCAGGATTTTAGGTATCTGCACATAGTTAGTGGTGAAGAAAGTTACCTGAGATTATAATAGCCTCATCAACCAGCTCTTTGGAAAGCATGATTCTTCCCACACTCGGCAGATTGATTCCCTCTGTGATACCTCTTTTGATTTCTTCTCTATGTGCTGGGTTCTTAGCCTGCAATGAAGACCAACAGTTATTGAGCTAATTTAGCCAATTTTGAAAAACTACTCATGAACATAACTTATTATTACTAGTAAGCACAAAGTAAAAATCTATATTTGCAAACATAAGTAAGACTTATTCTCCCGTTTTATACAGAAAAGTGACTCACAGGGTTCTTAAATAGTGACAAGAATGTTTGTTTGTGTCGCCGCAGCACTGATTCAAACGTGTGGACTGCGTATGGCGCTCCGCCCCCCTCTGTGGCGAGGTACCCCTCCACCACAGCGGCAAGCTCCTTGTATGGTGTCCATAAATCTTCTGTAGTATTACCTAAAAACAAAACACAAAACTAATAAAGCAAGAATTAAAAACTAATATTGGACTATAAAGTACTGTGAACTAGTAACTAGAACTACATAATACGAAACGCTAATGTCATAAAGTAAATTAGTTTTTCAGTTGTAAAAGATATGTGTTAAAGCGATATTTTAAAGAAAATCGCATATTAGGTCGACGTATCACAAAATGTAATTAATATCAAGTCGTCGTAAGCAGTAAATTCACATTTATTTGTGTAACCGCCAAGTGAATGTTTGCAGGTTATAGCCAAAACATTTGCTTACCTTCGCTTATATCCATGGTAGGAATCCGATTATTTTTTACAATAACACTACTTTCTTAAAGTCATTTATCCATAGAAACTGTCTTTATACAATTATTAGAAATAGAAACGTAGATTACAAACACTGCTAAAATTATTTAAAAGCTTTTGATTTGATTTCAAAATTCTCTTGTCATGTCATGTGTCACATGTGTGCTTGACAGTTGACAATCAATTTAGGTTCTGTAGTCTGTGGGCACGCACCGCATATTGGATAATGTGTAGCTAGAGCCAACCCTAGAGCTCTTTACATAATCACTCCCATCACAATTTTGTTTGGTGGATGCGAGTTATCACGTGTGAGTGCGTAGACGTCAACGTGACAGTAAAGCCTAAAAAATTAAAGATTTGAGCTTTGTGTCTGTCTGTGTGTTGCGATTGTCATTGTGATTGTGAGTGAAGTGTTAAACCGAAAAAGCCGAAAAATTGTATATTGTTGGATATTTTCAAACGTATATAATTGCGGCTTGTACCCATTACAAATACCCATAAAAATGAGTTTCAATTACAATGAAAATCCTAGGAACATTCCAGAATTCCTGCAATCTCTAATTAAGCTGAATGAGCTTCAAAGAATAACCGATCGTCTCGATGACGACTTGGCTAATTCGCAAGAAATGATGCGGGATATAAAATCGCTATTTGATAGCATGCCGGACATGCAAAACTTGCCAGAGCCGGTAATCATTGACCAAGAGCAAGATAATGCTGTGGAGCAATTCCTGGAGGCGAGCCCGCCGCGTCTGCTGATGGAAGACATGCCCCAGATCACCGACGAAGTTGATTTAGATGAGATCCTTGCACAAATGAAGGTTTACACAGAGGAATTACGCAAGAAATTTGATCTTGCGCAGCCACGAACTGCAGCTCCTGATAACAAAGTCGAATACAGTCAAAACATCGATCTGGACAGTTATGTTTCAAGCTTGACTCAGTCGTTGAATCGCTTGTCTAACATTAAACTGAAGAAGTGTCATGATGCCAACAGGAATGCTGAGTTGGAGGCCAAGTTACAACTGTATTGTGATAATGTAAATTCTTTCATTCAGGTATGTTTGAACTTTAACCTACTATTTCACAATGGCTTTAGATTGTAGATAAGGTTTATACAATGTAATAAAAGACCCTCTTTAAAAAAAACTATTTGAAATGTAGATTGTAAGACCTTGTTTCTGTTTTTTTTTCAGATGGTAGAAGCCTTCAAAACACAGGGCGAACCCACTACCATGACTTCCACGGACGCCTTTAAATGTGACAATTCCATCAAAAAGCTTCTTGCAGACACTGATGAACTGATATATTTGAGGAAGATTTAATCATACAGTCAAAGTAAGCACTTGTATAAGCTTATTTAATGTGATGTGTTGGAGAAATTGTAGAATTTTGTACTCCTCATGTATGTGATCAACGGGTTGTGGGGTAGAATCTTCAAATGATTGTGGATTGATGTCAGATACTTTAGTACCAACTGAATAGATCTTTACATTATAAAGTATTGTAATAACAGACTCAACCATGTATCAAATAACAATAGAAAATAATACAGCTATTATCTTATAAATTTCAATTATTAAAACAAAGGGAAAGTAAAAAATTAAACACCATATATCTTGCAAAAACATTTATTGCATATCAAAACAATTTTGAGTAAAAAATAAATCCACAATTTAACTGAGAAAATTAAGAAATGTGTAACACTGGAGGCTTTATTCTTTAAAATGTTTTTCTGCAATGTGTCATCTCATTAGGAATTCATGTTACTATGTTTAACTTGTATATTTATGTATAAGAAGTACAACCTTCTCATATAATCAGTAGAAAGTTGTGATAATCCCAATTTTTAATGTTATAGTATTATGTACCTATATTAAGTCTTTATTATCAACCTGTCCATCGGTAAATGGTGGGACTGTAGCATGATGGACCATGTAATTGTAAACCCAGGATGAGTTGAAAAAAACCTGTTACATGAAATGTTACATGCATGAATGTTTAATACCTTAGTTAAGTATATTATTATATGTAGTTTTCGTAGATGTTTAAATTTAGTTATGTGTATGTAATACAAATTGGTAATTTTATTCAGCCAATTGGTAATTCTATAATTAATTTTATTCAGGGAATTTTGATGATGTTGAAAGAATTATTTCCTGTACAAGACTGATTTACTTTTCAGGCCTACATTTGTTATGTGCTACCAGCTGTTTTATAAATTACATATTTTATTCATTTGTAAGTTTGAAAATTGTAGTTTATGAAAAGATTGGATTTATGCAGATTTAGTTCTAAGTACACATGTTTAGTAGTCTTTAGTGCACAGAACTCCCTAGTGATCTGTTAAATACTCCCTAATCTCAGATTGATTGATCTGTATTTTGTATAATCAATAATGGAATAAAAAGGCATTCTAAACAAGTTGTTATTTATTTATTTAAAACACCAGAAACTAAATTATTTTGGCCTCCTAAAACCTACGGATGTTTGTTTGTTTAATATAAATAAATTCAATCTACCTATATCATAACTAAAATCTATAAACATTTACTAAAAAAAACTTAATACTTTACATACAACAGACCTTTTTAATATCAGGCACATCACGTGTATTATGCAAGTTATACTCCCTACAAGTCTTAAATGAATCATCTTAAAAAATATGAATGTGGACTAACCCAGTCAACAACAATTAAAATCAGTCTAGCTAAGATCATTAACATAAACATTCCATCAGCGAATATTGTGTAGACTAAAAAAACTGCCCGAAAACTCAAAGTTGGAAACAATAAATTAAATGTGAAAGTAAGTTGCATTATATAGTCAGGTCTCTGGTCAAATTTGGTCATTACAGTTGATCACAATTTCAAAGTGAGCTAAGTTTTAAAATTATTTTGTTTAAACAGTTGTATGTATTTGTTTACTACCACATATCATCGGACGGAACCATCATTGTTATCTTTTTATAATATAATTAATATTCGAATCTATTTCATCTATTACTATAATAAGTCCATTAATGTCTGTTATACCTCTTCAAGTTTCATTCTTTTCCTATCATTGTCATGGTCCTCACTTCCAATATCTGAATCAACATTCAAATTAAAAGCATCATTGGTTGGTTTGTCAATTGCTTCCATGACTTTAAAGTGTGCCCCATCAATCATTGCTCCATTCACAACTCTAATAGCTTCAAGAGCAGATTGAGTGGAAGCATATTTGACAAATGCATAGATTTTGTAAGGAAATGTTACTATCTGAATCAGGTGACCAAATCTACAAAATACATCAGTTAAAATTGAAGTCGGGGGAGGTTGTGGTTTACAAACTATGAAGAGTCTCTTTTCAACTTCACTATTACTGGCAGCCATAGGTGCCAGGGGAGGAAGATCAATGTTGCAACTGTACTTTGTGGACTCTTCTTTTTTTTCTACATTATTAGTAGCCGCTACCTTAATTAAAGTAGACGCTTGGGCTATTGCTTCAGCTAGCATTGTCAAATTAGGATTAAATTGGTCCATACCACCTTTGAAAGTATTTATGATGTCTGCCAGGTTGCTGGCCGCCTTAGCTAGTGGGTTTTCATTAGGCTTTACAGACACTAATTCTCCTGAGGGATACTCAAATTGGTTTAATTTCTCTACTGCATATGCTGCGGCTTTTTCCTCCTGATAAGTAATAACTGCTCTGCATATGCCATTCAAATTATCTATTGAGTACTGACATTGAGTCATTCCTGGTACTATGTTGAATAGCTTTTCAATATGTTTTTGAGAAACAATAGGTGCACAAGTTACGCTGATTGAATTGTATGATTGTGAGTTGGTTGATATGAGTGATGTGATATTATTATCATCCTTGAAGTGGCCAAGAGCTGCTTCAGATTTATGTTGATAGGGAGATTGTGAATTGTTTGTTTGGCAGCTATGCCTACTTCTTTTGAGTTCATCTCTGGGAACGGCAAAGACAGGTTTGTACTTTCTGTCACATTCCTCAAAAGCTTTAGCTGAATCAACAAAATTATCATACTTTACATAAGCAAATCCCTTACATTCATCCGTTAACTTATCTTTCTGTAAAAATACAGATTCAACCTTACCAAACAATTCAAAATGTTGTTTTATCTCAAGCTCGGTCTCACCTCTGGATACCTTTATGAAGAGCCGTGTATATTTGTCCTCTGATACATTCTGGGATTTATCTGATTTTTGACTAGCAACCATTACTTTTAAGGGTTTACTCTCATTATTAATAGCTTTTAGATGCATTTCCTGTATAGCATTGGCAGCAGATGATGTTTTTGTGTATTTAATGAACGCAATACCATTTAGCTCGCCGGTGTTACTGTTCCTAGGCATGAATAAATTCTCGATAGTTCCGAATCGTTCAAAAACTGGTCTCAGGTCAGTCTCCCGCAGTCGCTTGTCACAAACAACGAATACTCTGGAGTAAGGTGGTTCATCTTTATGGTTATCATGTCGAGTATTCTTCTTCAAAGTATTCATTTCACTATAAAGTATAACGGTGTTTATAGTCGAGTTTGCTATGCTTTGTGTCAAATATGGTCAATAGTCACGCTACGTGCATCGGAATGCCAGTCCAGAGTACTGAATATTCTTGTATAACAAAGTCCAGAAGCAGTAATTTATAAATTAGTACACAAAATCATAGTTTAAATAAAAACGTATCAGTCCTCCAGTCAAAGAACAAATCTTAAAATAAAAGTGTGACTATTATGCAGGTAAATAAAATAAAACAACTCTCTATCAGTGGCAGCTGTGGCAGACAACTAACAAGACAGAAAAGTGGACAGGACACAGACGTGACAGATGTTAGAGTGTCATTTTATTTGAATAAATAATGCTAAGGTAAACAGGCAGACAGTCAGTACCATTGATTAATAATGATCTTAATTGATCTCCATATTATTGACTTTAGCATCGCTTAATAACTTCCGAAAAAGTACACTAGGTCTATGGCAGAAACTATAATAAATTACCTACTCTGTGGTAGTTTAACATATCCTACAAGTTGACATGTGGTTGACATCAAAGACAATAAATAAACACTGCGTTTTCCTTTTCCAGCGTTGTACTGCTCTGAGTTTTCTTCTTTTGTAAATATTTTGATATTGCGATGCCTCTGATTTTAATCAATAATTGTGTAGTATTTTTAAATCAGTGAAAATTTTCTTTTAGTATTAATTTAAAAAAGCAGTAATACTAATGAGAATCTCTTCATAATTTATTAATTTGTAAATGTGCAAACAGAATTGATCGCATTTCGGCTACCGCCGTCGATACAATGTTTCACAAACCCGACAGTTATTTCCGGCAGAAGTATTTCAAGGAGGACTTTGAAGATGAGTTGAACGATTTATTTAACAAAAAGTTCCAGTTTCGGCCTAGTAGCGACTGGAAGTTGCCGGAACGCGATTTATGGTTTTCGACAGCGCCATGGAAGGTGAAGTCATTGGAGTCTCTGAAGTCGCGTTTAAACTTCAATAAGAGTCAGTTAAATGACTTCAGTATTGAGGAGTGGAGCAGTCACACGCGGCGGCGGAACCCCGCGGGCGAGGTCGGCTGGAAACTCCGCTGTCTTGTTAATCCTGAATTTCTGACCCAAGCTTGGACAAAGTTCTATGAATGTGCGTGCACATATAATGTAGTCCCCTTAGAGGCTATGGCTGATAACAAAATGGTGTCTTTGCATTTGTGTGAAGCCCCTGGAGCATTTATTACATCTCTGAATCACTTCCTAAAATTACGATATCAAAATTTACAAGTAAGTTAATTTATGAATTAGTGATATTATTTCAATGTGTAAACATTTATTTATCAAATATTTGTCAACAATGTATGTGTTACATTTCAGTGGAAGTGGGTTGCCAACACCCTCAATCCCTATTATGAGGGCAATTCTCCGTCCAATATGATCAGTGATGACCGCTTTATGTTCCATACTCTGGATCATTGGGACTTTGGAGAGGATAATACTGGCAACCTTATGGACTGGGAGAACTCACAGGCCATTGTGAAGAAGGCCAAGAGCTTAGGAAAGGTATAAAAATCTTTGTTTAGTGAGATGGCATGCGGTGACCATTATATTATGTGAATTAACTTCTAAATATTTGTAATATTTTGTATATTACAGGTGTTGCTGGTGACAGCCGATGGGTCTATAGATTGTCTTCAGAAGCCAGATGCCCAGGAAGAAGCAACATCACCTCTACACTACTGTGAAATTATTACAGCTCTACAATCTCTTAGCTCAGGTATATTCTCCAAAATGTATAATAAAAATAGGGTGTAAATCATTCTGGATATCAAATTAAATATTTGATTTGGTGCATTTTTTCCAGGAGGAACGCTGATCTTCAAGTTGTTTACAATCTTTGAACATTCAACTGTCAACTTGCTGTATCTTCTCAATCAAATGTTCCTCGAAGTCAACATATACAAACCAGTAACCTCTCGGCAGGGCAATTCAGAAGTATACGCTGTTTGCCTGAAATACAAGAAAAGTATCAAGTTGGCTGAATATCTTCCTATCCTGAAATCTGCTTTTGGAACTGATCTCTACTCCAACTCTTCTCTTTTCCCACTGGAGTCTATCCCAGAGTCATTTTTAAAACAAGTGGAGGAGTGTGAATACTACTTCACTACAATGCAATGTCAAGTGATAAACAATAACCTCCAAGCTTATCTGATGCAGAAAAACATAGCTCTTCATAGAGATATGAAAAAGATAAGGGCAATTGTTGCTACAGAATTTATTTGGAAGTACAATCTCAAGCCACTTCCCATTGAACAAGAGATCCTTAAGGGTGTACTGCATGAAGAGAACAAGATCAACACAAACCCAAGATACCACAGAGGCTCATACACTGAAAGGCAGTTATATACAAGACTGTCATTGAAAGAGAAAATTAAAAATTTGAGTGCATTCCTACAAGCAGAACTACTGTCCAACCCAATGATAGTGATCAATGAATCTATCAGATGGATGGATAATGAAGCCAATCAGAAAATAAATTTACAGTTCACATATGGGCGTCCACTCGAGAAGATTAATAGCTCCAAGTTCATATTTGTTCCAATTTTCAAGTTGTATTTGCAAATATTGGCTGAAGAAGAGTTCAAGGAGATAATAATTAATAGAGTTAATAAGGGACAGGTGAACGCCATAAGTCAATATGGACATGAGATATCCAAAGTTCTTCTGCTGCCTGAATATATGTTTAGAGATGATTATAACTCGTATGAGAAAAGGTGCTTCAAATCAATGCTGAGTACGTTGAAAGACTTGGTTGTGGGCGAGACTTTGATCTTGCAGAATTATAATACATTGACTCATTTCAATATCAGTATATTGTACATACTGTCCAAGCTTTGCTTTAATCAGGTCGGATTAACTTCTTGTGGCAGTATAGTTTTGAGCAAGCTTCTAGATCCAGTCTCTTTGGAGATCCTGGATAAAATTAATGAGGAGTGTGACAAAGTGAGCAATGAAAATAAAGATGTTTTGAATGTATTGCCCGTGCAAGTCACAAATGATGGCGATTTCTTCAATAACATAGTCCTTTACAACAATACTTTTTATAGAAATAAGTGCACTGAAAATTTGATGCTGATTGAACAATCTTTGTAAGAATGATAATAATATATTTTTAATAATATTTATTATTCAATGTACATATTGAGTGTTGAAAATATTTTTTTAATTAATTCTATTATAAAAGATACAATGTTCTATTGTTGTTCTCTGACATAGTATCTACTAATAATTAAATCTCTGAATGTTGTGTTGTAATTTGTTTCATTTTTTAGTTGTACTCATCTACGATGCTCCGAGGAAGCATTTTTTTTCCTTTGTGTGGTTACTCATAAATTCATAATTATTAAGAAAAAATATCTACTACAATTTTAGCTGCACTTTAAAAAAAATCAATATAGTAATAGAAAAGTTTGTGACCATCAGAATGGCGAGTCACTTATCATATTTTACATCGAAATAATGACTAAGAGTTAGTACCTAGTTGCTACTAGTTCC
>DWOF01000164.1:0-12646 GCA_018250795.1 Clito sp. Burns02 | reverse complement strand
GAACTACTGGTTCGAATTGAAAAATTATTTTTGTGTTGAATAGACCATTTATCGAGGAAGGCTTTAGGCTACACTTCAACGCGGACGAAGTCGCGGGCGTTTGCTACTAAGTACATATTTGAAATAATAAGTATTTAATAATACTAAAATATGCCATCTGTTGTATAAAAGACTGACTATTTAGTTCCCAACATCATGTAACTAGCGAACGTTCAAAATAGTTACATCATTTGCTGTTAGATGTCGCTATTTTTCATGATGTCATGTTTCTTATGTAGCAATAATTTTTTTTTGTTGGAATTACGGCTAAGCTACCTAAGCTGAAATCTATGTGAATCTAGTCGCAATTCTAATGAAAGGGATATAAATAAAACCACACAACATTTTTTTACAATATTTATTTATTAATCATCCATTTATATTAAAAGTGAATATTATGTTGTAAAGTAGGCTAATAGAAATTACTATTTACATAGTAAAAGTGTTATTAAGTATTTGAAACCTGACATACATACAAAACAAGATACATAATACTTATTATTAGTAGATACTTTATGACAGCGAAAACCTATTATTGTATTGGCTCGTATCGCCAGATTGCGATCGTAAGGCTAATGTTAAAGGTAATTTTTAATTATTTTTAGTACTTCCGCTTAATAATTAATTAAAATAGCAAAGTACAAATCAATTTATTGCATACATTTTGTTTTTATTTTTAATGTCCTACTCAAACGTTTGCTTTCATTAAATTTTTTTTAATGTCATTGAAATAATTGATACAAAAATATACATAGGTTCGCTGCCACTGAGTTTCTAGCTAAACGAAAATCGTTATATGGAATGATGACAGTTTTTCCTTATCAGCGTTTTCACATCTATCAATCTTTAGTTAAAATTACATAGTCCCAACAAAAACAGTCACGTCGGCATAAGAAATAACTCAAAATATATATAGAAGTCGTGATATTTATTGGGCTTTAGTGATAGGTAGGTATTCCTGAATTAGAGAGAAGTTACTCGTAAATTGATAGTGATGTGATAAACGCTGTTAAACGACTTTGAAACAGTCAACTACATAAATCCGATGCGTTATGTGTGCGTCTACACTACACCATCCATAATTTACCTACTACACAATCTTGTCTAACGTCTTCACGTCGTAGCTTTCACGACACAGCTCTACAATTATCTCTCTCGACTAGATTATCACATTGATGCTCTTGAGTCTACAGTTGGAGATTACGGCTAATTAGTCATCAAAATATATAGTAGGTATATCAAGCTTTCAGTTACATTTCCAGTAGGTACATAGTTATTTTATATGAATTCTTATTCAAACATAATAAATTATATATTTTTTACTGTGTACCTACTTTAGAGATGGTGTCGAACGAAGCAATCATGTATTTAATTACCACTGAAGTAGTTAAGTCCTTGTAAATTAGATACCTACACGTGTCAATTTATGATCCAACTAAACGAGTTCAATCATATAAACAATGTATGTCTACCTACCTTGAGAAATAAATTACATTAAGGAAGGAAAGAAGAGTTTTTGTAGTTATTACTAATATTATCTGGGTGCCTCTAAGAATATCATGATTTCTGATAACATGACTCAACATTAAGTATAATTTTAAATCGGAATTATCCAATATGTCTTGCCTACAAGATGTCTTAACATTAGAAGAATCAAATGCTTAGGATTAGGCTTATTATTAAAGACAAAAATAGATTAAGTGTGAGTTCAACTCGTGTACTTTAAAAAGTCCGTCATTGTAACTATACGTCAAAATCGTGTCAATTGTTATTAATAATTAAGTTAAGTAAGGTTAATTAAAAAAAATTATACACTGCTAGCTGAATACATAGTTGAAATGTTCAAATATGCACATAACAAACTTAGTACAAATATTTTAGCGTTGCAAAATAAGTAAAAATATGGACTTTGTCATTTCCATTCACACAAAGCTAATTTCACTGGCAGAAAGAAACCTTACTAGTCATACGGCTATATGGACACGTGATACTAGCACAAATCTAACATGAGTACCGGCAACAAGTAGGTATATCCAGATTTCAGTGCAATCATACAGTATCTAGGTATATCTCATCCGCAAGTACAGAAGGTATTCAATATTCAAAGAGAACTTAATTGCGAACATTCTGTACTTAAACCAAGCTTAAACCTATGTGAAATGCACAGCCCGCAACAATTTCCTACTCTAGTTCATCAAATCACACCTTAGTATGCCTACTAACTTTGTCCGAAGACGTAAATTGACTTGCAATTAAAAATTCATTTTCACTCTACTTAAATTTGAGCAACAAAAAACGCGCAGTAATATCTAAATATTTTATAGAAATTCTTTAAAAACTACAATAGTAGGTACCTTGATCTTACACGTTTAAAGTAAAGTTATAAAAAAATAGCTGAGCGGTGGCAATAAATATAAATCATAGATATTTATCAGATTGGCAGGACTAAACACATGAATAGTTAAAAAAAAATGATAACAAAATCACATAACCAATTGCAGATGGTAGCATATGAAAATATTTTTAACAATTTTGACAGTCACTTTAAAAGTTATGTGTGGGTGGGTGGTGGTGGCATTCCCATTGAGTTATACCACTTGTGTAATATTTCCCATAAAGCTTACTGAGATACTTTAAAGGGTCTTACTGTATACAATTTAAGATAAGTAAGATTTTAATTTCACACTAAATAGGTACCTACTCAATTATGTCTTTAGATAGGTACGGATAGTAAAAATACTAATTAGCTAAGATTGTTCAGTAATCCTATTCCATTTTCCTTTTCGAAAACAACTTTATCACTAGTAAACTGCTTTAAAATTTTCTACGAAACATAGGTATTTTATGGGTGAATTTAACCTCTAATATACATTACAAACAACCATTAAAAATACTATTTTTTGACTTTAGAGATTTCGATAAAAAATTTTACAACTCCAATTATGGCCATGCCACTCAGCACACCATTAATATGACAATATAATTTAATTCGTAACTATGGGGCTGTAAAAACCCAAAACGTGTACTTATGCCAAAATTTTATATTGTCCCAAAATGCAAATATAACGATAATGGGGCGTAACACTTAAAAGCCTAATATATCAACAATAACAGTACGTGGTAACGTTGTTATTAAAAAAATGATGTCAATATCAATACTGATGCGATTTCGAAATACTCGTACATATTGATGTTGATAGTCGCGTTTCACCAGTATCGATAAAGGTAGAGTGATAGATGTGATATGATGCTGTTTAAATGATTTTCTACTTGACAACATTAAAAAAAAATGTACTTTTTTATATGTAGTTGCTACAAATGTTTAATCATTGCATTATTAAATGCCTATGGACACTAAATATGGGTAATATAGGTATGTACTACATGAAGTGTTCTATTGTGAATATATACGAGTATGTATATAGAAAAGTACGTAAAATATATAGAACTGTGAGATTTAGTCCAGTGACCAACGGCACATTTCAAATAAAAAAAAATAACAAAAAAATTAAATATTTCCACGAAGTGTCAAGGAAAACTTTAAACTTAAAGCTTAGGCTTTTATAAGGCCTTCCTCATAAATTATCCAATTGTATGTAGGTATTTGACATAAGTTAGACAGGATGTTAGTGGGTATTCTGTAATTTTAACCAGCAAGTCTGTAGTTGGTATTCGTAAACGAATCTCATGTTAAAACAAAGTTATGAAATATGCCATTGGACTCCTTGTAGACAATTACATGCAGTTTATTCTAACACAATTCTATTCAGTTTCAGCAACTGTTCATTAATTTTCAGTGATTAAGTTAATGTAAATACTCGTAGGTGAAAAGATTTGACAAGATGGAGGCCACTGGCTACAATTTTCGAAAGCTTACAACAACAGTTATTCTCTCGCACGTATTCTGTTTGTCTAGGGTGGGCAATGATCGCATTGCCGTAATTCACTATGTTGAATAGTACGTGTAGCCGGAATGAATTAACCCAAGACAGACAGAAGTATAAAAAATATATCTTCATCACATTTACTTGAAGAGAGCCGCGACAATTTGCCAACACGAATTGGATAGCGAGGGTTTTACATCAGTGAAACGTTTTGTTTTTAATTTTTTTTTATATTACATTAATTTAGAAATAATATTTACAACATTAACCACATACTTGTCCATAGCAAATTTTCATGTTTTCTTATAATTTTTTTGATCCAATTATTTAAAATCCGACCACTATCTGCCTCATATATTTACGCAGATGCAGTCACAATAGCAATACGGACTTTACACGTAATAAGTCATTTGGTATAGATTTTGTCAGCCTTGTGTATTGCCGGTGATTTATTACAAACGTAGATAAGTAAAAGCATTCCCCGAAGTGAAATTGGGAGCGGTCTGGCAATTGTAAACGTAAAAAGTAGTAGGTACTGGTAGTTTGGTAGCGGTCGGGTAGCTGGCATGCTGCCCACTGAGATCTGCAACTTTTTACTACCTTAGCCTTGTCGCACCAGATCAATACTCAAGATGATTTGGTATTTACAGTCTTCTGTATATAAAACATTTCTGTAATACATTTAACAATACCATTTTCTTAAATGACCCTCTCTACTTTCTAGAACCCTCTCCTGGTTATTAATTAAAAAGTGATGAACTAGCGTAGATTGCAGACGCAATGCTTTTGTGTAATTGTTCTTTAAAATAAATCATAGACCGAATTAATACAATAGCCTCGCACTTCCTAGGGGTTCATATTGGCAAATGTTTAACATCAAAAACCAAACAAACATCCGCCTCGTGATCCCTACCTACATGTAACGTCATTGAGAAACGTATTCTTAAGAGCTATAGCATATTATATCTAACTCTTAACATGACAGCAAAATAAGTAAGCGGTGGTGTAGTTACAAACACGTGGCGGTGTTTTGCCTGGTGCTCCTTAAGTAAACGAGAAGTCCGGCGAGAGAATAACGGTTGATTAATCGCCACCAAGCGAGAGAGCTTGGACAATGCGCGGGTCTGCCTTGCTGCCCTCGCGGAACTCCTCGAGGGTGAGACGATCGTCGTGGTTCTTGTCCATCTGGTCGAAGATTTTGTCGACGCGTTTTTGCGGGGTGTTCTCGTCTTCCGGCTGCGGTGTTTGACCCTGAAAATAAACGGTTAACCGTTATTAAAAAAAATTCTCATGATGATGCTTTTGATCTGAGATTAGAATTGATAAAACTTTTAAAGTGACTAATACATACCACCATCTGGTAGATCGCGTCTACTATGTTATACATTTCATCACGGGTTATATACCCGTCGTTATCGACGTCATACAGACGGAATGCCCCTGGAACAAAATTAATTGAATTAGAAATTGCCTGTGATACTAATAAACGATAATTAATACAGCTTTAAGCTCCTTGAAGATGGAAGCTCCTTGAAGCTATAGAGTGTACTTACAGTGCAACTTTTCATCTAGATTCCCACGCGATGTCACCGACAAGGCTCGTATAAACTCTTCAAATTCAATCGACCCGTCCTGAAAATATAATTAGGAGACTTTTTATATTTTCACTATAACCTTGGGTCGAAAAAGTTTGTGTAAGTAGCCTGTACAGATATACGTCCAATAACAACGCCTAACGAAGCATCTAGAATTTTACTCATAACACGGCTATTGGCTTCATGAATATTAAACGCTTGTTCAGTGTCCACTGTTACCTAATAAGCAACACATGGACAGGCCTGCTTCGCTTAAATTATAAAGCTACTTATATGGAATTTATTCCAAAATTCGAAGTTAGTTTGAAGTACCTGATTAGCATAAAATAATTCATCGTAAGAATAGCATTACAGTCGACGGTGTCCATTTACCGTGACCCATCTGCTACGTTAAGAAATTTAAAAAACAAACTGCATTGTAATAAACTTTACTCACGTTGTTTTCATCGAACACTCGAAAGACGAGTGAAGCGAACTTGCTCGGGTCACCTTGAGGAAAGAATTGTTTGTAGATCTTAATGAAGCCCTGAAATTCATAGACGTATTTATTAGCCCTTCATAACTGTGTACTAAGACAGAGTAAATTGATGTATCTATTACTATTACTAAACATATAAATTTCAATATTTCTTGTCTAGGTGGAAAAAATATGTCATAGGGAGACTAGATTTTCTTTAGGCTTCGTTTAGGGGTAGTTTGAACACAGGATTTGGTTTTATTAAATTCCTTTTTCGTCGATACGCCCTACAAAACCTCCCGGTTAGATTACATAGTTCTTGTTTAGTCATCGGCTGTATTGAGGTGTTACGTAAAATCTCGCTGTAAAATTATTTGAGGAATACTTCAATACGCACCTGTTCGGTGAGGAGGCCATTGGGGCAATCCTTGAGAAATCCTTTGTGCCTAAAAATAATAAACAATTGATATCAAGAAGAAGGCATTCGAAATTATGATCATACAAAAATGAATACTCAATTTGTTTCGAGTAATATACGAGTAGGTACTCGTATGTATTATAGTATCTTTGTGCATCAACTTACCACAGACGAATTTCCTTCTCAGTAACTGTAACAAAGAAAATAAAGTAATTAAATCAACTGATCTATAACTATCCTCCATTAACCTTGCATTAGAATCCTTGAATGTTCAGCTAACTTTTTAGATCAATATAATTTGACATTATGCAAATTAAACTGGAGTGTTATATCACTTACGACGAATACTTTTAAATTATGCATAAAATCTCACTTAGTGCGACATATACCATAAGTTTATGGGATAGAAAGATGTTATAAATTTTATTTGTGTTCATTTTAAATTTAAATACCTTAACATCATTAAGAGAAGGGCCTCGAATAGAAGCAGCGGAAAGCGTTTTCTGAATTTTTGTTTTCTATTTATTTTCAACGGTGCCATCGTTTCGTGACTCACATGTAGTGTAATAAGAATAACTTTTAAGTATGTAACAACACATTAATATAATTTATAATACATATTTGGAGTTTTCATGAACAATAAGTAAGTAAGTAAGTAATACTAGATATTCCTTAATCTAAATGTCCCCAAATTTAATGCGTTTTAAGTGAATTTTATTTAAGAAGTTATCTGTTGTAAAAAAATTATATTTTCCGCTAATTCCGCCTTTCTTTTTATTTAATGCTTTTCCGCTAAATCCTATCACAGTGCGCAAAGTTAAAAAGGCAGCGGAAGCGATTTGGTGATTGAAAATGTTCATTTTATGCAATATTAAGAATCAGATTCACGTTATGGGGAGAGATTTTATATATAGGCTGTGATAGCGACATCGGCATCAAACTTGGACAGTTACGCTATGGAAGTGACGGCTTCTAACATGTTGACGGTGGTTAGTAGTATCAAAGTGAAAAAAGTACGTAATTGTTATAACTATGCCTCTTCATTTAATAAATTTTATTTATTGTTTCAGATCGTAGCTGCCTTGTGTTTGGCAGGAAACGCTCGGTCCGGGTACATCTACCCCCGCCCTAACTTAGCGTTGCAACTGCCACAGACTTTAGCATATTATCA
The DNA here is from genome assembly GCA_018250795.1 of Clito sp. Burns02. Taxonomy (NCBI): domain Eukaryota; kingdom Metazoa; phylum Arthropoda; class Insecta; order Lepidoptera; family Hesperiidae; genus Clito; species Clito sp. Burns02. Next base: position 5,082 of record DWOF01000164.1, on the reverse strand, counting down.
GGAAGCATTGAAACAGAAGGCGATAAGAAACTACGACCACAAAACGTACGAAAGTGTCGTATCTTACTCAGTGCCGTTTGAAGATTTAAACTATTTGCATCAATATAAGGCTGGCCAAGTACACAATGCTAATCTTGCTGGTAGCCCGAAGCCTACATATGCTGTTAATGTTCCAACTGTTAGTCTCTCTACTGTTAACAATTTAGCATCTAGAGTACCAGTTGTTAACATACCGGCTGGTAATGTACGGAATATTAATATACCCGTGGCTGCTTTACCTACTGCTGCACCTATTCTTAATCTACCAGCACCAATCAGCTCATTGCATCACAACAATATTCATGAAGTAAATATTCCTCGTCCAAAAATCTCTACATTGACGAAACAAGAAAGTCAATTAGTAGTTAATGAAGATTTGATTATTCCGAATACGAACATAAAAAGTGTTAACATACCCGCGTTATTGACTCAACAAAGTAATTTTGCTGTGAATACCATTCCGCAAATTTCTATTCCTGCCGCCAACGTACCGCCCGTGAACTTACAGACACCGATAAAACAAGGCAACTTGGATCTTAACACGATTCAGCATACAAATGCTCCGGTACTAAACGTACCGAGTGTGGATTTATCTGCGTCAATATCACCTGCGTCATACCAACAAAGTCATTTGGAATTTAATACGGAGCACCATGTTATAAATCAAGACGTGAATAGTGAATTAAATGGTGAAATAGGAGTGCAAAATCCAGTGCCTGCAAAAATTACGAAGGATATATATTTCCATGTGCCGCCACCTGAAGTTGAGGAGCCGGTTGTACAAACAAGCGTAACGCCAAAGAAAAAGATTTACAAGATCATATTTATTAAGGTGCCGTCACAAGCGACGAAAAATACCGCCCAGGTGCTTGCACAGAATATTGCACCTATTGAAGAGAAAACCATAATTTATGTGCTAAGTAAGAAGCCTGAACCACAACAAGTATTTCTACCTAAACCGAAGCCTTCAGAACATGAAGTTTTATTCGTAAAATACAGTGGAAATCCAGAGCTTGCGGCGGAACAAGTCATCGATACTATAGAAGAACCTCAATCTCAACTATTGTCAACTACAAGTTTACACCCAGGGCTTCTAAACGGCGCTAGTTAAATAGTAAAGCGCTTAGTTCGAAGTGTTTTATTTATATTTGTCGGTGAGTGTAAATATTAGTTACGAACTATTTTAATAATAAATGTGAGACCAAATGAGCGATTGATACTGCTGAGCGAAAATGTTATACTGTATTATCATATGGAATACCCATTGCATTCCGTGTGTTAGGTATTTACACTTCCCATAGCAGTGTAATCTAATGTTATTCTGTAACTGTTAAATACTAATAAATTATTCCGAAAATTCATAATAAATTTCTTGAGCTTAAACCTGTTTTTATCGTTTTGTATGTGTATTTTATATAAGGTTGTGTTCGTAATACAATACTATTAAACTTATAGCATTTTCGTCAATATTAATTGAGTAGTTTTTGTGTAAAAGAGTGATGCTGACCCATACACAAATGCTTCCGCGTTTGATACACATATTCATTTGTCACCGTCCAGTTCTCAATGAATATTAAGCCAAAGTATAGCGTACTAACAACATACTCGTAGTGTAATAGTTTCAAAATACATGTATCTTAATGAATACTTATAAATTTATTGACCTTAACTGTTATTTATGCTTGAATCAACACAACGCAATTTGGGCCAGGTCAATATAATTCAATCCATTTGCATAATCCGCTCCTTAATCAAGAGCATAATATTACAAATATTGTATAACTGTTATATAATAGAGGAAATCGGCGGAGTAAAGGTTTGATGGAAATTTTAATATTCTTCACATTAAATTATTCGATGGGAACTTGTCATTAATTTCAACATACCTGCTTTACTAGCTCTCTATTTTTTGCGCGAAAGCCTACGTCCGCGTGGAGATAGTTTTTAAGAAGCTATTAGGAATTTAATTACTTATTTAAAGAGTAAAAAGACAAAGGCGAATTCAATGCGGAAGCTTTTTTTACCAACCTTTATTAAGGAGTGAGAGTAAAAAAAAATGTAGTAGCCAGCATATTTACACCTATAGGTACATACACGTAAAAGCACTCACGCTAGGTACACCCGAAGCGCCGGTACAACCATAACTTTTAGGATCCAACACAAACATGACATTTTCACGGTAAACAGTCGTATGTCAAAGTTGTCGTAGTAAAATTAAGGGCACAACGTACGATCATAACTGGGGTATATTTTTGTTATACATACAGACATACATACTGATATTTTTATAGTTAAAATTTACCCCAATCTCGTTATATTACGTTATACAAGTAAAAGTACCAAAGTACCTAAATATACCTAAGGGATAAGAGGGTACCTTATAGCAAGCAATGTAGGTAGATAAGTAGTTTAGAGGATTACTTCATTGTAGAATTTTATTGCAGCTTACTAAGAGCTGTTCAACCGTAAAATAACGGAATGGAGCTTTAAGTTATTTATAAGGCTGTTGTATATTTAGGTGATTGTAAAATGCGAGCGGTTGATTTTAATGGAATTTATTTTAGAGTAAAGAAAGCGTTTTTCGATAAAGCTCAATTAAATGGCACGTGATGAAAACGCTTTTAGAATTAATTTATGAAGATAATTTAGACTAAATAACGATAGGATAAATGATAACTTTAATCCAAAGGTTAAGGTTAAGTGTATTTATCCGAATGAAAATAAAATAATTATATCCACTGCTGAATAAAGGCAATTTAAAGCTACTAGCTAAGATTTTAATATTCAGGAGGCTTGCGATCGTCGTGAAGATCGCATAACTTTGCTACAAGGGCCTGAATCTTGTCCCGTAAATATAAATAGAACGTGCTGACATTTCTGACTCAATAATTAGCAGATATCGCTCCTGCTGGTGTCTAATATCAAAACAACTGTTACAATTCATTCAGGTCACAATTCGCGCAATCTTTATATAAAAAATAGGTCGTTAATATATGTATTATTTTTACTCTTTTTACGCCTAATTGCTAGCTCTCGCCGTTTTAAATATGTACGAGTATGTGTGAACAACGTAAGCTGCTTGAACTAAAATTTTCTACATTTTATATACCTAACAAAATGTCGAAAATCTTATAAAAGTGTCCAATCTGTCCGCTTGCATTCGTTTTCTGTGTAAGATTCTGTGTAAGATTTCTAAATATTTTTCAAATAAAATTTTTCTGAGAATGGTGAAAATATTTCTGAATTATTATTCGTCTATTAAAATTTTGCAATTTATTTATCGTTACGTACCTACTTAATTGGATCGTGACGTATTAAAATGTAGATTGTACGGAGATACAAAATACCTAGAGATTTTTACAGATGTAGCATGTGATAAGATTACCTTGTGAATATCAATTCAAATAAATATTTGCTCCTCAATTCGAATAGGTATTACCTTTCAATAATCTTGACACTCCTAAAGCTCGGTCATACTTCCGAATCGTCCGTTAACATTTCCTTTTAAAGTTCGTCTTATTTCCGATTCGATTTCCGCAAATTTCAGTTTACCTAAATCAATCTACTTTTGTAACAATTTTTAAAATTTTGTATTTGAGATGGATTACATTCAGAATTTCTATGCGTTCTGAATTTCTCACTTCAAAAACCTTTAGCATATCTCGATTAAAATTTAAATCATATTTTAATATTATTATAGGGTTGAAGGAAATACTGTTATTTCAGAGGAATGAGGCAGACAAAGTTTGAAACAGTAGGTATTAAAGTTGTAATCATATCCTCCAAGATATCGTATAAGCGACGGGAAGCTTTACGAACAAATATTAAATCTCTACAGCCACAAGCGTACGAAATTACTTTTTAATTCATCTCGTTTTCGTCGATGTTCAACGGATCATTTTACAAGTGAACGGTTTTAGGTTATTCGTAGAATGTAGCAAAATAGATAATGAAATTTAATGTTGTTCATTTAACAAGCGTTCGCCCACAGATCGAAATTCGACCTTTAATTTATTTCACGCTTCACATAATATAATAGTAACATGAATAAATAAATTACCTCCTAAAAGTAAAAACTAAGTCGAAAACTATTTTCTTCTTGAACTATTTTATTTTGAAGCTAATGTGGGCGGAGCAACTTGCCTACTAAGCTATAGAGAGTGTAATTAAAGTAGCATACTTAATAATTGATTATGAAACCGAACAATAATTACTCCACGTTCAATTAGCTCGGCTTATGGTAATTTTCCTTGAAAAGCCTCTCCAATTATTCATAGAACTTTTCAACCAGGTATTCAATCTAAAGTTGTTTCCAACATTGTTTTGTACTTTGTTTTAATACTATCAAAACGACGCAGACATAATGAAGTTAATTACAGTTTAGAATATTACCTACATGGATAAGTTAATTTTACTACGAAAATATGTTATAGATATAGGTAGCGTGGGTAAGTATCTACGAGTACATAGGTAGGTGAAATGAGTTAATGTATGCCTTCAAATCTTTTCATATAAAATCCAATAGATGAACGGTAGGGTAAGAGCATGCGGTAATAGAATCACGCCGTCTATGAAATGCCAGCTGTGGAAATATTACTATCCCGAGGAACAAAGGTGCAATCGGATAAAGAGATGAAACGCCGAGTCCATCCACCTACCGTCCGTTTCTAGCGACGGATTATTTCAAGCTCAATTGGTTTTCGTTCGAAGATGATTATTATTCTCCGTGGGACTCTGTTGTTCCAATGATCACGTTTCACGCTGTTTAAACTTTGCTAGGGTTGTCGTAAATAAGTATAGTAACGTTGGCCCTTAATTTAGGGTTGTCGTAAGTAGGTAGGTATGTAAGTAGGTTGGCGCTTAATAATTTTTGTTTGTAGAAGCTATTACTAATTCACATTGCATGATAATAATATTATTTTTGGTATTGAAGATGTGCGAATTAAAAAAATTGTTACTATTTTTACCCGACTACGGCCACGTGGAGGGTTATGTGTTTAGCACCGATGTATGCATGTATGTTCATCTGTTCCCAATTATCAT
>DWOF01000163.1:0-12649 GCA_018250795.1 Clito sp. Burns02 | reverse complement strand
GAGTCTCTTTATTTGTGTCAAATCTCTGCTACGATATCTAACTTCCACGCGGACGAAGTCGCGGGCGTTTGCTAGTACTTTATATAGATACTTGTAGAAACTTTAGGTATTTTTTTACATTTCTACATTCTCAATCTGACGATGAACGGCAATTAATCAACCCCTAACAGTAGGTAATGTAGCTCTCGAGCTTATCAATAGCTCTACAAGATTTATGCCAGTCGTTGCCCGTATTGTATAGTTATATCTAGATTACATCCGCTCACTGAGTGTTTGGTGTGTGTTTGGAGCTAATGCCCGCGAGGGGCTCGGCGGCGCTCGGGCCGAGGCCGTGCTGGTCGGCTGGCGGCGGTGGCTGACGTCGGCGCGTGTCCGGCTCGTGATCGGCTCCACTCTGATTAATTCCCAGACACCGTGTCACTCACCACTCCCCTACATTAGCATTGTGCTTACAAATTGCGTAACCACATGCCTTATTGTGATTACGCAATTTGTAAATCATGTTTCGCTATATCTACTTTACACTAAGTTTTATGAGTAATTAGCATTTATCCAATCCAAGAGCACTAATGCTACAGATAATAACTATTTGAGATCCCCGCAATAAAACCAGAGATTTAATCTATCCCAAACTGAATCCGAGCACGTTTCAATCTGCAAATGTTTATTGAACCGTGAAGCGCTTTTATCGCTGAAACTAGTTTTAGAAGCGAGAATATTTTCATGACGGATTTCGCGACGAAACTCGGAGTGACGGCGCTCTTAGCATAATGGAATACTGTCACAAAACGGAATGCGACTAATTGCACTGGAGGCTGTCGCTGCCGCTTACATCCAGCTTGTCTCGGCGCGGCGCGGCACTGTGCGCCCTATGGCCGCGGCGCAGGGCCCACATCCCGCCGGCGCCGCTGCTCGCTCCGCGGTGGCGCCGCCCGGAGATGATTTTAACGGGATTGAACTGCATTTCGTATGAATACTTTACTGAGTGAATGCTACGACTCCCGAACATTAGCAAGTGTTGTTTTCATTTTAAATCATTATTTCGTCATATTTTTTATTATTTTTTCTCCTTACGTTTGACTACAATCTCGTCTGATGGTGGGCGACATGCGGCCTAAGATATAGCACGCGTGTCTCTAGTTAGAACCTTTTTTTTAGATTAATGTCAGTATTCCATAATGTTCCGTTCTTAGTATTTTATATCTTTGCCTCGCTGAAATTCAAATGTCAGTCCTTCTGCTGGCACATCAGCATTAGCAAAACATTTTTTAAACCAGTGATATGGAAGCTTAAAATCAAATGTCTGTTTGGTAATATTGAGCAGCGGATTTAATTACAGTTGGTTTGCGGGCAGCGTGTGTGTGCGCCGGACAGCCGCCCGGGGGCGCCACCGCCGCGGTGGATACAGAATAATTAGAAACGGATTTTAACTAACATTTCACTACTCTGTCAATTTGTGTGGAACAGGAGAATGACAGGTAATTAATGGTAACATACACGCGGAACTATTATTTACACTTTAGTTGCTATGTTTTGTCCACTGTACGGGTACTAAGGATCCTTTCCCTATAACCTGAGATCACCAGCCCGAGCCCCGGTGACTGTCTCCCCGACCCACCCTTCACAATACACATGTATATTTACCTGAATGAGGTCCAGTGTAAACTGGGAGCGCCTCGAGGCGCTTGCGGCAGGCGGCTGTCGGTGAGTTGACATCGATAGAGCGTGGGTTCTATTTCGGCTATCACATCATTTTGTTTTGAAACCTCCAATACCTACTCAAGAATTTCTGACAAATTATACTTCTACACATTCTAGTACATAAATATTAAAACGGAAAAACAAACAGATGCACCAAAAGTAGTTTATTTTTCATTTTGACAAAAAACGTTCCCAACGAGCGCAGGCAAAACCGACGCATACAAACAAAGGAGTACTCTGTGTGTGACACATGCCGGGGTCCGCCCACACCCCGCCGAGGTTATTAGCGGGGCATTAAGCGTCATCACGCCGTCTTTATTAATCCGTTATGTGCGGAATGGGCCATTGTGCGCGCCGCCGGCTGTGTGCAGGCTCCGCTGGGACCTGTAGCCCATTTAATAACATCATCAGAACGCATTAAACTCACACTGAAGGTCAAAATGTTTGCTCATATCCTACATAAATCAATTCAATAAAGAAATCACACATATTTGGTCGTTTGAAGTGTGTAGGTACATGAATGTTTGCAACTTTAAAATAAAATAAAACTTAGTAGGTACGTAGAGCTACACCGCTGTCGAGTAATGTCGAGCAGCATCAGGCGCGGCGGCCACTTTATCATCTGAGCAACATTAATGAGCGCCGACGAAAGGAAAGGACGAGTGTGTGCGGACCATTAAGTGACCCCAAAATTAATATTTCCTACAGAATGGTACACGCTTATGAATTTTTAAATTGGTTTATGGAGCTTGAATTACCCTTATTGTGCTTAATTAATCATGAGGTATTGGCAAACGTGTTCATTGAATAGAGTGTTTATCTTTTTAGTTTAGTTTAGTTCATTCGCGAAAGCTTTTGTTTCAGTGAGAGAGGTGATATACCTGTACACTCACCTGTGTACTACTACAAAAAGCTTACGTACCTACAGTATCAAAGTTTACCCTATCGTTTAGGTATTACCTAAGTAACGTACCTAGGTAACATCGTACTACCTAGTTACTGGATGTACTCGTAAGTTTCGAATTGATTAAATTTACCGCACGCATGCCACTATAATTTAGTACCTTCCTACAATTTTTTGTGCTCCTGCATTGTATCAGTAGTCCAAAAAGTGTCGCCATTTCCAGCTGGTCCAGTATTTACAGCGCACCATACAGTATCAATGCAGCGGCACTTTATCTCTTGCGTTAACACAAGTTAAGTGAATTTTAAACGTTGGCTGCGATCCAAGTTTTTTTGCAAGCTGCAGCTTTTATTTCTACATTAGAGTGCTTCATGATAGCTATGAATAGCTAATATTTAATATATTCAGTGACTGGGAAATGGTTCAGAGAAAACCACTTAGCATCGGCCGGCCGGGATATTCACTTATTTACTTGTTTCTATATGTATATTTACTTGTTTCTATTACCTATCTAATAATATCTACCTACAATAAAACTACTCAAACTAGGACATACTAACTTAGAGATTACTTACATTAGCAGTATTGGTGGGCGGCCGATACGGGCTAACAAGTTGTTGAAAGTTATTCAAAGTTGGAGCGGTAACGGGATTCGGAAGCACTCCTTCACTCTCCATGATTGAATTTCAATCCCGCGGCCGACGTCAGGCCGCGCCGAGCGGCGCCGCGCGCCCTGAGCGGGGACTGTGCTCGCAGCGGCTGCTCGACACCAGTCAGTTTCTTCAGAAAGACATCAATAAACATGTCTGTAAATAAACAGGTCAATGATACCTCCCACGAGAAAATCTTAAGACAAGCTTATCGACGATTATTTCCTTCAAGGAGTAGAGTATTCAAGAGCAACTCGCCGACGGAGGTGCCTGGCGAACAGGAGCTCGGATAATAAAACGAATGAAGATAATGCTCGCCATTATTTACAATAGGCTGATTGTTTAAAGTCGCTTTACGCTCAATTTAGTACAATTAGACAGGTCGTTGACATCAACGGGGAAGCTAACGAGAAGAAAATGAGACATGCTCGCTTAGACTATAAATAATAAACCTTTATTTTATTTAATAAGTAATATATTAAATTTCGTAGAAACACTTACTCAAAAGTGTAGAGAGAAAGTAACAAGAGGTTCCCGGGGAAACGCAAAGCTTCTTATAGTTATCTCGGTGAGCATTATCCTCTGCCGTTTGTTCAGGGAACTTTAGTTAAAATTAACATTGTCTGAATCAATGAGGTGCTAGCTATAATTAAACTCTGCGCTAGTGCCCGTGATTCTCATAATAACTTACTGAATTATTCTCATACGGTGCGCCTGACGCCATTTAAATCTATCGCAACGATCTAGAAAGGAAATAAAAGAGTTTCCTTTTTAGAATTTTTTCTTTACTTCTTGCTTCCGCGCGATCGTTCGCCGGCGGGTGGGTAATTGATTTCACTCGGCTATACATAGAAATTCAACGATATTTATCGTTTGTATGTTTTCTACGTTAAAGAAGTAGCATCAAATCACTAGAGCCCATGGATCCATACAATGTTCAGCTGACCTCATCAGTAGGTACTGATGTCTTGCCTAAAAAGACCCTTGGAGCGCAATGTGCCCGCGACTGCAGCTCCTCAACCTGCACACAGCAGCCGAGGTCGAACAAGTTTCAAAATGTTGCAATAAAGTAACGTAATTAAAACTTTAAGTTTTAATAAGCTTTGCTTATATATAGATATAACATTTGCATAAAATACATATTATATTTCCCATTTAAGGAACAGATTTGTTATTCGATATCACACCATGCAATTCATTTTCCAATCCGAGCACTGTCCGTCAAACCGACCGCCGCCGGCTAATTCCGTGTACGGTGACTCTGATTAAATATTAATCAAAGCTGCATACAACAGACATGGATTTAGCGGTTAATATACAAGTGTGTTGTTACGTATTCTATATACCTGCCTACCGGGTCTGTCCGCGCTACAGTCTGACCGCGCGGACTAGGTGTGTCTGAGAGGGTCTGATTTAATCATAACACAGTAATGGGAGATGTACTCGTAATGCAAATGAAGCCGGACACGGCGCCCTGGCCGGCAGCGCCCGGCGCCAGTGTCAGGGATGTCAGTACCTACGTAAACTCTACTTCATTGTTTATTCTAGCCAAAAAAGGCGTTACTTGATCATATGAATTTTAATAAAATATCTCTAATTTTTAAAAGAAAGTCGTATCGAAGAAAATTAAGTTGATGCCTAAGATCCAAAAACTGATAGGTAGGTACCTACAGGTCCTACATATTTCCGAGTCCAACCGAAGCACGCGACACTACATTAATTTATGAATCAATCCTAAATGGATTAGCATAAAAACACTAGAGTATCGTTAATGTGTATGATCAGCCCTTCCCCAGGTACCCGTGCTGCAGCATCCATCAGATTTATGCGCAATGTATGCGACGCGGAACACGCGGCCGACACCTGATCCTGTTTGATCGCTTCGCATCAAATGAAAGCTACTTACGTTTACGTACGTGTAAAGTGTATATGTTAGGTTTACGTTTGTTCGAGGGGTTTGTATAAATTTGTAATAATGCGGGCGTGTATTGACGTAGGACGAATGTAAATACCTACTCGTATTTTAAGTTATTACGTTACGAAGACCATACCCTTTGAGTTAAATATTTTATAAAAAAAGAATTTATTGCATCGGTGTCGTTTATCAAAAGTGTATCCGCTATCCACGGTAACATGTCATTACCTATCCTTCAAGTTATGATGTGCATCATTCCAATATAAGCAGCAATTTGTTCTATTAGTTATTATCAATTTAGTGACCAACATGTGTTAAATAGAATAAACAACAATCCTGCAAGATTACAAAAGTGATAATTGCATTTGACGCACTTAACTCGATCCGCAGTAACACAATTACCGGCCGGGGCGCGCGGCCCGCTTCTTATCGAGTTATGGCATTATCTGCCGCGGAACAAATACGAATTTAAATGGAACAGTAATCCTATGATATTATAATTGCCCGTACGATAAGCTTTAATTATCTCTAATCCCACTGGTTCCGTGAGATACCTGAAGCTATTTAGCCTAAGTGTCTTATTGGTAAAAAGTTTTCAAAGGAATGTTAAGTTAGACACCTACAGTCAGACAGATAGAATCCCATTCCTATTTCAAAAAACAATGAGCCTATAAAGTAAACGCATAATCGTTACCAGCAGAATAATTTGATTTCACGAATATAAAGTTCAAATATTTCGCGTGCAGCGAACGTAGTACCTTTGAAAGCGGTATTGATTCGAGTCAGAAATAATAGGAGCCGAAATAAAAGCGGGCGGAGCGCGCTCGGCGCGGGCTGGGCGTGCGGTGTTACTCAACGCGAGGGTTATTTCATTTCTTTACTGAATAATCTAAGAAACCTGATTGCTTTTATACCTTATCGCAATCAGCACTTTGCTTACACTGAGTGAAAACGTTACGAGGAAGCCCGAGAGATTTCCACAAAGATCTCAGCAGCTTGTCGGCAAATTCGCACTTTCGTAGCGCGACGGAAGGGCGCGCCTAGCCCTTCTCGTCTCGAAGCAGCAGATTGTTGTGGGTTGATGACCATGATGTCTTCATAATAAGTTATCCGAAAAATATATAATTTTGTTGCCTAATAGGTACTTACTAATAGTACCAGTACCTACCTATCATGCAAAAAAATAATTTAACCTCGCTAACGTACGAAATTAATTAACCCCGATGTCACAAGCCGCTATTTTAGTTGCAGACTTTATTAAAATATACAAAGCGTAAAACACCGCTATCATTTTATAACGTTGCCAGTAATTTCGCATCAAATAATGAACGGGATAAATCTGGTTATTAAATTCCAACGAGCGCACGAAACGGTCGGCTAGATTACCTGCGCGCCATTTAAGAATATTTAAAAAAGAAGAAAATTGGCTTGCATTGGTTAGGTACCTACATAAAAATAACGTGGTTGCAGAGTTACTTTCGGACTTATAATATTTAGGTACCTACAGATGCCTATAGGTTCAAGTTGAACGGATGAAACTGTGTAGAGCAGCCGGTGTGTATGGAAGCCATGCTATCCAATGTTGTACCTCTGCTGCCTGCTGCAATAACAGCAAGCAATCAGCGGGCAGTCGCCGGCGGCAACACCTGGCCGCCGTACGGACGTGGGGGGAACGGATACATTCCGGGAATTTAATATTACTCTCCCCGTGTAAGAGGTTTTAGTACTTCATCGTCGAAATGCAAATACCTACCTATTAACGCATAGCAATATAGGTATTCGACTGCGATTGTCAGCTTTATAAAAGGCTCTATAAATAAATAAATCAACGGATTTGTTTGTATTGCTCGTAGGATCGTTTATTTAACTGACGGATGGAAATAAAATACGATATTTCCTAGCGACATTTACCTATAAACAACAAAACATGTATGAAAATGAACATTGCACCTAGTAGGTAAATTGTGACATTAAACCAATCCATAATCTGTAGCCAAATGCGTTTCTTTCTACCATTATATTAGCTTCAACAAATAAGTGACATCTGCCTCCGACACGTACGAGTATAGGTAAGGAGCCTGCTCAATATTGCAGGTAATCAGTTACAGCCAGCAGACGTCAGTCCTCGTCCCGTCAGCGTGCCGGAGACGTGTCGATGATTAACGGATGTGTCCGATGGCACCCATCAATCTCCAGCTGGATTAACTCCCCCCCCCTCCACTCCGCCTCAAGCCTTCCACAGTTGAGAATTCATTACGGTGATGATCGATTGGGAATTCTTTTGACAGATTTTTAATATTGCACTCCTTTGTTTTCCGTTCGGTCCGAATGATTTTAATACAAGTCCTTTTCATCCCGAATTTTAATTTTCGAATTGACGAAAGATGATTGTTTAACGACTATTAATAGTTCAACTCTTTTTTATTACTTACCAACTACATAGGTACCTATATATTACTAGCAGCCAGATCAGTTATACCTTCATACTAAATATACCTAAATGTGCCACATGAACGTTAAAAAAATAAAAGCAATAAAATGTTTCGGCGCTACATTAAATCGAGTTGCAACAACAAAAATCTAACTCAATATGCAATAGTAACTAGTTACCTACGTCGCAACTAACAATTCGTGTAGACTGTAGACAATAGCTCAATTTGCGAGTAAAATGCTCCTAAAAGCTGTCCCCGAGCAACGAGAGCAAAAAGTCCACCGCGTCGTCAGCACAACAATGCATTCAGTGTCGGACACTCGATACAGGCGACCGGACCACACTCGGGAATGCACTACAGGTATACGAGTACAGTTTATGGCTGTGCAGCAATATAAACTTGGAATGAATACACTATCGATTTTCATTTATTTTAGTCACTCGTCCATATTTAAACGTTCAAAAACAAGGTCCAATTCGGTATCGGGTGTCGATGCCCACAGGTAGCATTGGACTTCTAAAAATAAATCCTGCGTGTTTGTTAATGTACTAAAATTTAAATTTAAAATAGGTAGTATCTAGCGGTAGTGTTATTTTAGAAAGTGGCTCAAAAAGCTAAATTAGGTTTGCAGTGCAGAGCGCACGTACAGCCTGCCCGGGAGGGCAGGTCGACGCCCTTGAATCCGCGCCAGCCGGCCCGCCGGCCCTTACCTCGCCTCCACATGCCTACTACATGCAATGTAGGTACAATAGGTAGGTGTGTGCAAAATTTCACAAAGCAGACAGCAATTTGCCCAAACTGATTATGCTTGGCAGATTTTTTGCGGCAAACAGTGAATTCCGCAATGTTAAAACTTCGACGTATGTACCTACCTAAGTAGGTATGCACAAGTCTAAACTTAAATAAAAGATGAAAATAATATTTTTCAGTTTCGTAGATACACAGGTACTTTGTTTTGACAATGTATAATATTTTTGTAAAATTGTTACTGGTTTTTTTCTACCTACTCCACTCGGAATCGAAGGCTGCAAGGCTCGCTCGAAGCTTACAATTAGTACTCTACCTACAATCAATGGAGAATTGATTCCTCATATTCACGAAACGTCTATAATTAAAAGCTTAGTCTAGTCTAGTGAAATGGTAATCGGAATGACACATGCAAATCAGATACCTACACGCAAAGCTTCGATTAGACGAATTATTCGCAAACTGCATTCATGGCGTGAATATTCATCAAAACTGGCCGCAGGGTAAATCGCAGCCGCTATCAACCCCCGCGCACTGAGTAATGGCGGCGGTTACTGCGGCTACGACTATTACCGCTCCGTACTTAGATGCATTCCGTGCGATCTAGGCAAATAACTCCAAGCACCATCCCCTACACTCGCTAGCTACACTTCATGATGAAACTTGACTACCGTTGTATCCATTGCCAGTTTTGCTTACAACGCTCGTTCCGCTTGTAACGTTGCGGAGAAATGTATGGTGTGCTATTGAATTTACGCACAAGAATATGATAGTAGTGGTGATTACAGCAGTGGGTTCACGTCCGGCTCGTATATAGAGTTACGTGACGGCGCCGCGCGGGGGTTGCTTCGGCACGAACAGACCGTACCTCTTCGGTTAAGAATTAAGATACTTCGTGCCTTCGTCGTCAATAAAGCTTAGGTATAGGTAGGTTATACTCAATGCAATAATTGAATTAAATCAATCAAATTATTGGCTTGCCTCAACCAAGGTACTTAAGGTAGGGAGAGGGATGCCTGGAGCGTACTCTACGCTCTTTAAAAACAGAATGTTGCGATACGATACGAAACGGGCTTGTTTAAATTCTTCTTTTTACACTATGTAGGTAATTTGGGAAATAATTTGGCTAAGACGAAAATATCGATCCACGTGTAGTAGTTGTACACAGATCTAATTTTAAGAGAATCACGATATGGCTTAGATGTCGACTGGGTAAGAAACATTTCCAGGCTGCACATCTTCATTAGTTATTTTAGTTAGAGGTTAAGGTCCAAGACCTCAACAGTAGTAAGGCACTATGGTTTTCAGGGTTATTTTGTATCTACTTCATCTTAGTTTAGCCTATTATAAAATATATATTTATTTTCTGTATTATATAAGCTGTGCTGTCAATAATGTCTACGAGACAGAAAGACATTGAAATGACAGTGTAAAATTGACATAATTATGAAATTGTCAACGTTACAACAGTTGTCATTGAGTGTCATTGACAGTTGACAGTAAGTAAATTCGTAAATTGTACCCAAACTTCAAATGGAATAATTTACATGTGTTTTATTATAAAAAATCATCTCATAAAGCTCATAATACGAAATGGGTAGAGATCGCGAACGTAGCCGGCATAGGAGCGTCGAGAGACACCGAAGTAAGAGTCGAGAGAAACGAAGCCGAAGTCGCGAAAGGCACAGAAGCCGCGGTCGTGACAAGAAGAGTCAGAGCAGAGACAGAAGTGTAAGCAAGGATACCTGCCGACGAAGTAGTCGCGAACGTCGCAGAAGTCGCAGTGTACACAGTCGAGAACGTCGTAAAAGCCGCAGCCACAGTCCAAAGCATAATAGAAGTCGCAGCCGTGACAAGCGTAGGAGTCGTGACAGAGATAATGGGGAGCGTAGCAAGGAGCATCACAGAGACCACCGCGACGCCCGCAAGTATGGCGATCACAGCAGGGGCCAAGACGCTAGTCATGGTGGAAATAGAGGCCACAGCTCGTATCGAGACTTCAATAGTGGTGGTCTCGGAGGTAAGTACTTTTTATGAAATCATATTTAAATGACTTATTCCTTATTGAGTTGTTTAGTATGCTGGTCTCCTGATTTCCAAACTGTGTCCAATGTTTTCAACTAATTTTGCCACACATCTCAACCTGCATGTGGTGCACAGTGTTACAAAATGTTAATGTTACAAATTTTTAATTTTCAGGCCTTGGAGGAAGCAAGGGCCCTACATTTAAGAACCGCTACAAACCACAGGAAGAAGAATTCTTAGATGCACGGCGGGAGCAGAGGGAGAGAATTGGACAGATTCCTTGTTCCTCAGTGTGGGGGAAATCCCCACTGAGACCTGAGTAAGAAACACAATCATGTCTTCTATAATGCATTCAAATAATTGAGTTTTCTCAGAAAGTGCCATCTTTATATTAAAGGCAAATATTGTTTTTGATAGAGAAGTAATATATCTTTTTTTAACAAACAAAAAAGGTAAAGTAATATAAACTAGATAAAGTAAGATAAACTTAATGATATAATATCTTTAACATTCACAGCTCAGATGAAGAACTTTCGCCAAAGAAAAATCAAGACAAATCAGACAGAAGTAAGGACAAGAAGAAGAAAAAGTCCCGGGACAAAGAGAAGGAAGACACCAAACAGAAGCTGAAAAAATTAAAGAAAAAACTTAAAAAAGCCAAAAAAGCAAGAAAAAAGGCCAAGAAAAAGAAATCAAAGAGTTCCAGCAGCGATGACAGCAGCAGCAGCGACGAGGAGGTCTGGGTGGAGAAAGGAAGTCAGTATACCCGTGATCATTGCTGTAATAATAAGTTGAAATTAGAGTGAAATCCACCTGATATGGAGTAGTCACTGCCATAATCTATGGGAGGACCTTGTCTGGATTTAGCTTGGGAAGTCCGTGTGTAGCAGTGACCACATACCATGAGGTGGCCTGCGGGCTTGATTGCTGCTTTGTCTTATATTATAACCAAATTGTCTTTCTCAATTACAGAGGAACATGAAATGAGCGAGACTGATTTAAAAGCTGGCAAAAAGCAAGAGGAGGAACTATCCTCGGAGGTGGTGGGCCCCGTGCCCCGCGTGGGCCCCCAGCTGGGACACAAGGACTTCGGGCGGGCCTTGCTGCCGGGCGAGGGGGCGGCCATGGCGGCCTACGTGGCGGAGGGCAAGCGGATACCGCGCAGAGGGGAGATCGGACTCACCTCTGACGAAATTGCAGCCTACGAGTCTGTGGGATACGTTATGAGTGGTAGCAGGTACGATGGTGTACGATGGTACACTGGTTAACATGGTGCTTAGTTTCTGATAGAATAGCTGTGTCTTACTGACAAATACTAATATGTAGTTTTATTGTAAAAAATTGCGAAAAATAATCATTCAGGGTGGCATTTCTTTGGCCGAACAATATAGATGGAATAAATGAGTGGATTTTAGATTTGATGATATATTTTGTCGTATTGCAGACATCGTCGCATGGAAGCGGTGCGTATCCGCAAGGAGAACCAGATCTACTCGGCGGACGAGAAGCGCGCGCTGGCCGCCTTCAGCAAGGAGGAGCGCGCCAAGCGGGAGAACGCCATCCTGGCGCAGTTCCGCGACGTGCTGCAGGCGCGCTCGCAGCGCCGGGACTCGTAGACTGGCCACACCCGGCGGCCTCGCTGCGCTGCCTTCCAGCGCTCTGCTCCCTGAGTGCCCGACTTGAGTCGAAAACGCGGCAGTCACTATAAGGGTAGCGATGCATTCGCCACCTCTAATGGGACCTTATTCTTTCTGAGGTTGAGTGTTGATGTCGATGGTAGCAGTGAGTGGCTCATTTGTGATAATCTGAATATTCTTTGGGTATTACACCCTTTTTAAACAACCAATGTTCTTATCTCATGGACCTACCTGTTGCGTAAAATTATTTTAAAGTTAATAAACAGGATTTTTACCGTCTCCACTGTAGGTATGTATAAAATAAAATGTAATTTATACTCTCAATTGTAGTATTTTATATCTTATCCAACGCTGGCCAATTTTGTATGGACATACTCAAAAATACAATAAAACTTTATACCTATTTTACAGTAAATATTTAACATGAATTGTAAATATTAAAATAATTCATGATTAAAACAAGTGAATCATTTATAAAAATAGTTTTATTTCACTTAATAACATTGTTAAATTATAATCCTCTTTTAATTTACTATGTTATACATATTTACATGTCATTTACTCGTATAATATAAAGGCAATATAAGTAAGATGACACAAATCTTGAAGCGAAGTTGATTAAGAATACGAGAATAACT
>DWOF01000162.1:0-12676 GCA_018250795.1 Clito sp. Burns02 | reverse complement strand
TTCTAATGGTGAAAGAATTTTTCAAATCGGTCCAGTAGTTTCGGAGCCTATTCCAAACAAACAAACAAACAAACAAACAAACAAACAAATCTTTCCTCTTTATAATATTAGTATAGAAGTATAGATTAAGTATATATAATATTATTAAGTATAGATACTATTATTATCAACAAATTTTCTCTTCTCTTTAGACTTACATTAAGTCCCATCTACATATCAAAACGTAATCTTTACTTCGTTTGCGTAAATGCTCTTAAGAATTCTCTTTATAAATGAACCTGAACTAGTTTTTAAACGTAGATACGCTTACAAGCCAAGTACATTTAATATTTAATTTATCTCAGCAGAAGAAACTTGCTGTTTTGCTAGCGCCTAGCTACTTGCTATTCCATTAATACCTCGCTCGCATTTTACTCAACTGACAACAGGTTTCAAGCTTTAAAAGCATCTTTAAATGTATCGGGAGTATCTAGCGTGGACTAATAAATTGAAGCTTTATAAGTAAGTACTTGTACTGATGCTTCAATCTAATAACCGAGGTAAAACGATACTAACTTGTAAGCATGATTGATAACTGCGACAACCGAGGCACGTCTCGCTAGCCGACATCATTAGAGCCATTGCAGACCACGATTTTTTGCATTGATTTAAACGTGCAATCTGAAATCGTCCGCGTCGCGACATCGTGAAATTGTTTGTGGCTGTAAAATTTATACGACGTAAACATTTTTGGCATTGCAGCTGTATCGATGCGTTCGGATGATCGTAAAAAGTCGCCAAGTGTAAAAATAAGTTTAATCGACTTGTTCTTTTTGTAACGCGTGTTTCAGTCGTTCTGCTATCAACAATACCTATTTGTATCGATGGAAATTTCAATCACGCGGCTCTATCGTCAATACCGACTAGTTATTCTAAGTCACAGTGTGTATAAGTAGATTGTATTGCCTTATTTTACCATTTAAGAGGAAAATTAATTGAATTGTGACTGTATCGCGTTTGCATCACAGCTACTAGTCGCCATGTGTAAAAGCTGTTAATCGACGATTGCCTCTCCTATTTATGGTGTTCGATGTCTACCAGCATATTGATCGGACCGGTTGCTACCTATACGCTCTCCTACCTAATACAGGTTATGAATTTATCGTGTGAGCAATTTTCACATCGGCCATCATGTACTAAACCAACTTAGATAGTATCTCCTCACGATCAAACATCAGGCTAACGAGCTCAACGACTTCATAAAATGTCTCGAAGGATTTATTTGCGGCACGCCGTGGTTGCATGCTAAACGTTGTTGTGCTATTTTTAAGGTAGTTTCAGTAGCTTCTGAATCTAAGGTCTAGATCTAAATTATCTAAATTTATATACCCACAAGCGGCAGCGCAATATTTTTGTTTTGTTTCGATTTTTCTTTTACTACTTCACAATGTATTGCAAGGTTTTCGGTGAATAACAATTCTTTGGCAACGATATAAAACCGGACTGGGTAGGTACCTATATAGAGATTGTAGAAGATTTAAAATCACCGACCGTTCCTACATTTAGAGACATTAAAGTAACAACGTCTGCAAACATTTCTATAAAGTCAGACAACTTATTTCCGACGTCAACAATTTGTCTAGTGACTCATCGGCTTGGCTGTGTTACTTCCACAGTGTGACCAATTCACATCAATATTCTATACTTGTCAATACTTATATTATTTAACAGACAGCGTTTGATATTGCAGCGAATATTAATGAATTAAAATGCAATTGACAAATCTGCATGAAGATTTTTAGATTTGATATTGAAAAAAATTGCCTTGATGTTTTAGGTATTGTGGTCATCATAAATAGAGGTACCATTTGTAGACGAAAATTTTAATAAAGCAATTGGTTCAATTTGTGAAATCGTATTATGTAGACATTCGCGAGGAATTAAATACATCGGGTCGAAGGAAGATGCGGCCGGCGCGGCGGTCACCGCGTAACTAAATCCGCGGAGCCGGAGCCGCCGCCACCCGACACCGCGCTCAAGGCTTCCCATGTGGATTAGCTTGTGTTTTTCTTTCAAATCGCCTCGTCCGACCAGTGACCAGCCCACAATGAGATAATGGCTTTATCATTTCGACTGTAAACGCTTGTTATTGCGGCTTCGAGATTGTTGTTTCGCCAACTAGAGTGTGTTTTTAAAAGTAGATACCTATTTTCTTCTATGATCTAATTCATAGCGTGCGAATTAATGATTCGTGTTTGATCTTCTGTTTTTTTTAACATAGAAAGCGAGCGATTGAACGATCGTTAGCCACGGAAGCGTATTAATTCGTCTTCGAGATTATGCTGTCACTTCGGCTCTATATATCGCTTCAAGTATCCAGAAATGAATCTTGATTTTCTCAACGGACCGTAAATGGCAAGAAATGAGAAAGTAGCCGGCTAATAGATACAATAGGGCTGGATGTCTGATAGGTCTCGCGGTGCAACTTTCTTACACCAGAAAAAGCTGCATAGCAATAATAATACGGATACGCTACGTCTCATACCAGTTCAGATATCGAGCGTTTCGTAAGAAACCGTTCAACGTAATTGCTATGTTACATAGATGTGTGATAAATTAAGTTCTTACTAGGCTACCGTAGCCCTTTAAGCGCCGAGAAATTACGAACATACGGTGTGCAATGAGGCAACGTTAATACTATGTGTTGCATATTTTCTTTAGAGCTGCTGTCCAGTTTTCGTCACCGCTAGTGGCTATTAGGGCTATAAATGGTAAAACTTCGTGCGAACTTTGCCCAGCGGCTACTCGTACCACCATTTCGTGAGTCTGCGATCAACTTTTTATGAAGTTATCGTAAGTATCCAATTGCAGAACAGTATCGCTATAGAAGGGAAGGGCTTCAGAGCTGGTTTTTGTAGCCATAATACTGTATTGAATTCAATCTTGATAAACATGAGGCTCGTTTGCGTAAAGATCTCGCTAAAGATTTTGCAGAAGCAATCAAATATTTTTTTCTTGTCATCTTTAAGATACTCGTGTCCTGTACATTCACTTTTAGAGTGAATGATGATTAATGAAAGTATTGTGATATATTTTTATTGTATTTTCGGACCCATTTTTGTTTCAGCTTATCATTTTTTTTAAATCCAACATATGCATGAGATACAATATGTGAAAGAAAGCAATTGTATGCCTGATCATCTGCATTGTTTGGTTGACCCGCATTTGTAGACGTTGTGAGATTCGATCGTATGCTGGTTGTAGAATGACGTAGGTATAACTTCAGGAACGTAGCTTGTGTATAGTTTTTCATTTGTGTTGTAAACAAAGTGTGTAGATAAGCGTGTGACAGTGGAAGCAAGCCAGCCTACAAGTTCGCCCACGCCTGCAGACGGGCACAGATAACTACTCATATATCAAATAGGTACCAACTGATCATACTAGCTTATTCTATTGGTATCTTATTTCTTACAAAACAGCGGCCGACGAGCGCCATGCCAATTTTAAGTGTTCGTTCTTACCCATGGACATCTTCACCTAACTTCAAACGAGACAAGATCCTCGCTAAGTCAAGGCATATTGCTACAACAATAGACAGTTATTACTCGTGTTTTACTCCAATCAATTTATGTAATTATTATTCAAAACGATTCCTGCACTTGTGTAAATCATTGTTATAAAAGGAAGTGACAAGATCTGGAGCAGTTTGTGCAAACGCGCAGTTGCTATGCAACGATTTCAAAATTTGAACATATTCCGTTCCAACAATAATAATCGGTTTTCCACGAAACAACGAAGTTGTACTATTACTTGTCGTGGCGACTAGTTACTAGAATAGAACTAGAGCGGTCATTGATCCCTGCAGCACTATTATTATCTCGATAACACCGCTAATAATGTTTGGAAAACATATGCTTGATTTGCAGCCAAAACCGTTAGTATCATAATAAATTTAGTTATTAGGGAACGGTGAAGCTAAATGTTATTGAATAAGTTACGTAACAGTTGGTTTGGCGACAAGTCGCGAGATCGGATCGTGTCGTTCGTGGGCACTCTATGTTAACCCTGAAGTCGGCCGAGGGGTCGACGCACGCGCACGTCCCACTTAAAGTGCACGTCGCTGCAGCTCGACGCAACGCTTGCAAATCTCTAGCGCATAGAATCGTAAATACGACTAATACCGCCATGTTGGCTGATTTGTTACGTATAGCATTGTACTGATTATAGATACTAAGCTACATGCGTTTGTTTTATGTTCAACTAAGAATAGAGATGTCGACTCAGGAGTCTCAAGTTAACGACTGCATTACGCAAAATCTGCTTCTAAGGACGATGTATGAGTTTATCTCCGAGTTTCCTTATACGGTTCGACTCGAGCGTTCTAATAGCACTCACTATTAGCGATTCAGATAATCAAGTTCTAATTGCGAGGTGTGGTCTGGATACATTATTGCCTTAACAAATTATTATAACCAGTCGAGATAACGTTGTTGCGTGATTACACCGTGCAAGCATTCACGCACGTTCCGCTTATAGACTCGTCTTGCATTCACTGTGTTGGAATTATGCGTTATTACTCATTATAGGTAATTTTCGAAGCGCCGCGCCACTAGACTACATTCTCAAAAGAAACTTAACACAATAATAAATAGATGAATGGCTGTTTATTTATTGCTATGTTCTGCGGTCACGTTTTTATCCTATTAATTTTCACTGCGGTTTTCCTAACGGAATAATTGTAAATGAATAAATTGCAGATATCTGAACTAATGACAATGATTTAACGACTCAAGAACGTTCTGGTACCCTTAAATTTAATGAGCAATAGATTATGTAGATGGTATAATGACGATGACCTAGAAAAGGGTTGATAGAGTAAAATAAAACTAAATTATCAGTTCGCCTACGTGACCTACCTACACGTCGCACAAGTTATCATAGTATGCGGTTAAGTGACACTGCAACCGAGGAATATATTAAAACAATCTACACCAGTCTACTCGATGAGACAATGACGATTGAACACGATTATTAACATACTTTAGAATCTGTTTAAATAGTCAGCCAACTTGTTATTGCATTACTCAACAATGCAATTATTGATAGTCGAGTATAACTCGTAATATTCAAATTTTGCTATTCATTTGAATTTTTAAAGAAGAAAAATAACAGCAAATAACGCTGCTCGCTTTGATTTTAGATAGCAGGGATTTGTAGAGGATTTTTAGGTAGTCGCGGGAATTGAGACGATTGCGGGCGGGCCATTAGCCGTATTGTTATTGCCAGTATCCCAGTAATGAACCGCTCGTTTTCGTCCTTTAATATCACCGCTTTCCTCCCTTTACTCACTCTAATAGCGTCGGCTTCATTTCACAACATCCCATCGCTCTTCGGTTTGCACTCTTAATTAATCCTTTCGTTCCGTAAATGTATAATACGCTAGTCCTAAAAGGCTACAAATCCAAATTGGGAATTGAATCTCGAATGTTTCTAGACCCCGAGCGTTAAGTATGCATACTGATTAGGAATAAGGCGCTCACGTATTGGCATTTCTAACAGTTTACGTCGAGAATGCACCACAATTGTTTTCCTAGTTTCAATTCTTATTTTACATTTTCCTACTATTTCCACAAGCCATCGACGCCAACGTACCCCGCGAAGGACCATTTACATGGAAACTTAGTGAAATATTCACATCAGCTGCCGATTGTCACGTTTTATTGGGATATTCAAACTTTCTCCGACGGGGATTGTGCATCTAATTTAAATAATGAGACGACTTGCATTGTGCAGCTCTTCATCACAGTTCTCAATTCTTAAACATTGATTATTCATTTTATAAATCAACTCGCTCGAGATATTCGTTGTTCGCTAGATTTAAATACGTCCGCACGCGATCGTGACGCATACAAAAATATTTTCACACTTTCGCCCACGAATTGTGAAGCGCGGGTAAGGTGAAGTTCAAGACTATTAATAAAGCGAGGAGAGTCCTTACGTGACGCCTATTGATCGTCTACACAGCACGCACCCCGGGTGTATTACGGTAGGTTAGTATGGCCGTGGATACGGGCGTTCGTAGCTCCCGGAACGCGGCGAAAGCAGCCGAAATTTTACATCCCCGGCCAGTATTGATCGGACTTGACATTGAAATCGTAATAGACGCAAACAGCTGGGACGAGGGTGCGTGCCCGGCCCTCCGCACGCAATCCCTCTTCGGCCCACGCCGAGCTTTATCGGCTTCAAGATTTCATCCGACGACCAACAATTCGTTAAGCCGGATCGACTCATCGCATTTGATGAAATGAATCCTCGAAATCACTCCTCGAATCTAATTGAATATCTACTTGGTTTTAACTACCTATTAAACTTATTCATCGGCGCTCAAACGTAGCTGAGCGCTTGTAATGTCTAGTAATTATTATTCGCTGGAGTCCTAAGACGGGCAGAGCGACGTCTAAAATCTCATTTATATTCAGTGTGGTCGGAGTTTGAATGTTATCTAAAATCCGTGTTTAGGTGTCGGGCAGGATTGCTCTAATCTTAAAACTAAACACATTGTTAAGTTAGCCAAAGCTTTGTTCTCCTAACAACGATCCTATATTCGTATATTCCTCTGGAGCATAAATTGTTAAAATTAGATTTTGCCCGTCTATTGTTTTATGCAAAGTTGACAACTCTGGACGCTTGAATCCATCCATATAATTGTCTCTCTTTGGGATTAGAGTATTATACATTTAAATTAAGTATTTAGTAATTCAATGCGGACAAAACATTAGAACTTAAATACACAAACAAACAACGTTTTTTTAATATCCCGTGGAATGTGTACGTAGAGAATTGAGTTAATTAATAGCTGATTTCAAAAACACGAGGGAACAGGCGAGCGCCCGCTAGGAAAATGGTTTTTCTTATCACTCCCGGTACGTCGATACATTTCCTGCTTCAGTGACAAGTTCCACAACTCGCATGTTTCCTGTACCTACATGTTTTTTGCTTTTTACTGCAATTATACGACTACTTTCTTTATATTGCGTACGGCATATCTTTTTGTGGTTGATAAGACGCAATGAACTGAGATAATGGTAAAATATATTTGTCGGAACTGCATTTTTACCCGTATCTTGTTATTTTATCTGGGAAAACGTTTATAAGCGCTATCGCAGAAGTATGCACTTGACGTTATCAATTTTTCGTTGACCAAAACAAGCTTATATAATCGTTGTTTTTATGACTTATGTTTTTGTGCGATATTCTTGCAGCCACTGTCGAATAGCGTGTGTTTAAGATGATAATAAATTGACTAACATTTGCGGTAAATTAAGGAAGTTTTGTACTAATTATGCCTTGTAGGCATTTAGCAAAACAAATTCTAAAATTAGCGTGTACGAATTGAAACATTTCAACGTTAGTAACTGAGCGTTGTAAATTTTGTAAATGTTTCTTCTAGACGTAAATGTGAACAAACTGCAAGACTATTTAACGAGCTGATAATGTAATGGAAAACTAATCTCAATAAATCACCGGAACCTCGTTAAACCATCAACAAGAGAAACAGACAAGCAAGCTAGAAACCTGTAAACACTATCAGTATCAACGGTTATTAAGGCAAACACTGATTGGATTGCACATACAATTACAGTTATTTTTCAATGTAAAATGAAATATATTAAAATTCAAACAAGGTGTAATGTAATCTAGGCGAGACTGAAGCCGATCAAAGGACGGAAAGCTGACGGCACACCGAGATATTTTTGCTGAATACTGATCGAAATTATTCCATTACCTCGTTGGAAAAATTCATAAATAAAAAATGCGAGGTAGATTCTTCGATGCATTTCTATGGAATCACGGCTCCAAGTTAAATAAGTGATCACCGGTCGCCGGCGACGTGAGCCGAACTCGAAATCATTCGCCACCTGGGGCTTCGCAATCGCAACTCTGTATCATATCTCGTATACCTACATCACTATCTGTACCTTCAGCTGACATCTTATGTTTGCAAAAATGTATTTTACCTTAGTTGTAAAGAAAATAAAATGCAACGTGCTTTCAGATAAGGTTTTGACTACTGTCAGAAACACGATAAACTACGTACAGTAGGACGATAAAACTGTTTTACGAGCGGGCCTCTTAACGATAGAAACATTATCGGTAAGGCTGAATTAATAAATACGGGCTCGCGGATGAGTAATATAGTAATGGCCGCTAAATTATGATTGGAACAATTGGGCAGTTATTTTAAAATGCGAAGGCAAAGGTCGATAGATTGGCTGTGGCAGCGGGCGGCGGGCAAGCCCGCTAATCGATCGCTGTCTGTGTGCACACCGCTTGCTAGCTGCTGCACTCGTGCCCGCGCCCCATCATTCGTCCCGCTCACGACAATACGATCTCCGATAAACCCATCCCTCTCCCTTCGTTATTCATCGTCCCTAACCACCCGGTAGTCTCGCCTCCCAGTGTCCTCCCGTATTTAGACACTGCACTATCTAATTTATGTTTTAAATTGTGCGCTTTTAAAGTCCTCCAGTGCGGGATGGTAACGACTATATCTAGGGTTATCGTTATGAGCTTGTGAGAGTACCTAAGCACCTAATGGGCTATATCATTATAAATTTGTCTGGCTTCCACCCGCTAGTTCGAGTTTAGACGGCACCTGTTATGAATGGACCGCGATTTGCGTTATACCTACTTTCCTTAATATTTATTTTACCTCTCCACATTTTTAGTAACTACTATTGTTATTGTTGTACAGTACTGGCATTACTGGAATTAGAGACGAATCAAATCCAATGATACTTCTGTGTTTAGATATAAATATGCTCTGAAATAAAATTTGAAAGGTGTGCTAATAGACGACGTCTACTTTCAATTGTTGCGAGGCCTTGGCACAGCGCAACCAGCTTAGGAATAGCACGGTGGCATTTGGTATCGGTACGTGCGCCGGCGCAAGTTACATAACACACCTGCCATATCGGGCCTGCACCGCACCTCGCTTACTCGCCCATTCTATGAATTACTTATAGGTCATAGACCTTATCCATTATTTAATTCAATATTTCCACTCGATACGGTATCGAACGGACTTTTCTTCAATCGATCGCATTAAAACGGCAATAAAAGCTAAGCAATACGTTCGCGTTCACCTGTTACGAAAAGATATGAATTGATTGGATTATGCCACAAAATAACTACTGAACTTCAATGTTTACTTCACATTATTAGTTTATTTCATACACATTTTTAAGTACATTGTACAGTTAGGTGTACAACTTAAAAATTAACACTCCCTCCTTTATACAGATCTTGATTTTACACTGTAAAATTGACATCTGAGACATTTTTCGCAAAAGCTCCCTAAAGAAATTCACTAAGCTTATTTCGTTTTCCGCGTTTTGTCTTTTAAATCCTTTAACGTCCCTGAGGAGTGTAGTCGAGAATAAAAGCGACTCAGCCTACTTAAACACCGTAAGCACTCTCCTGAAGCGCCGTGCTAACAACGCCTGATGAAATTTTTAACACGCTTTATCTTTAAACGTCCAAATTTTAACGTTTATTAACGGTCTACTTTTCCCACTGTAAGTAAGCACTTCTGATTGATCAGTTTATCTTATTTTGTATGCAAACACTTCGTTCACTTAACAGCAGACGCTCAAACAATATTCACTCAACTTAGGCACGTGTCGAACTAAAAATTGAAACAGCCACACCACAAGCACACTTATAGGTACCTGGTACTTGAATACGTTCGTACGTGTAACGATATATGCTCAAAAAAGGAAACTGAACCGATTCGAGAAACTGTTTATGCACGAGCAGACGTTTTCGTAATGGAACGGTTTGAGAATATCAGATTACGAGTAACAATGTAAGTTGTTGGCTCCATCTAGTGCCTCGGGACGATAAATCGCGGGTCGGTGCCAGTTAATACTCAGGATTAGGAGCGTCGAGCAGTAAACGGAGGTATACATCATCCGACACACGGCCGATCCGGCGATATTGCGCACTTAAAGTAATCCCTTTTTGTTAACTGCTACGGTATTTTATCGGACACTAAACAGGTTCCACGCGAAGACAGGAGATTTTATTGATGTCGTGCGATTGTATGTAACGTGTTGAAAATACCTTCGTCTTGTATGGTGCGGGACTGACGCAACGAATTTGGTCAGATCGATTCATTATTTATTGGCCATATAAATCTCCTCCATCTTTAACATGTTATTTTACAATGAGTAAAAAAATTCAATACAATATTTATTTGTCGACGAATGAGGCGTTTAACGTAGGTACTTTAGGTACGTTTATAATAGTTCATTTGTGAGTATTGTAAGCTTGCGAGTAATAAACAACAATTAAATACTTCGATAGATAGAATATCGTGGATAAGCTATAATACCGATACAAAACATCAATTGTTGCACCTGACGGTAATCACTGCTATTTCACGCGATACTTCATGAATCCTAACTCCCGTAGCGAAGCGTGTTGTCTGTTTTGCATAAGTACTACATTTTGTAATAGATTGTTAATTCAATTGCAATCAGTGTAATTGAATTAGAATAAACGATCGCTTAGAAAAGCTAGGTACATATGATTCAAGTCGTACCAAACGATTATCCTTTGAACTGTCTTCCAAGAACATGTATCAGACGGAATAGGTGTAAAATATTCTTCGAAAAGGTAGATAAAGTTAAATTCAAACCGATAAAAAATACATACCCGTATGTATGTTCGATTTACAATCAGTAGGTTTTACTTATTCTTAGGTAGCAGTTTGCGATAAGTAGCAATACGCGATAAGTAGCAAATACATAAGAATACTCGTACGAAACTTGTTTTAACAAAGCCAAATTCTAAGAATTAAAAACCTAAATGCAAGCAACCAAAATCGCAGAAGCTACTACTTTGTAGAGTAACCTAAACTAAACTAACTAAAAAGCTACTACATTATAGGTATTTTGTAAGGTACGAGTATTACAAGTAGGTAGGTACTCGTACCTACTGTTTATGTAATGTAGGAAAAGTGTCGAAAATGTTCGTCTCGACGCGTTAAAGAGGGGTTCCTTGCGTCTACAAGTGGTTGTGAAGTCAAAAGCCCATCGTCACCCATTGTTTGTTGCGCGGCAACACTTAAATGAATAGCTATTGAATTTTTATCTACTTACATACATTGGGCCGAGTGCTTTTAGCGATAGCGATAGTTCTATGTTACATAATGTACCATTTTATTAAAGTACAACGACCGATATAAATTGTGACGTTGCCCGGCGTTTCCCTAGATGGTTGTGTTGCCCGATAATAGAATTACCAGACACTTGTCTACCGCAATATCAGCTGAACTTCAACTATGGTTCTTTTAATTCTGGTTTGAAATAATAGACAATACGAGTAGATTGAATTTGAATTACATACTTGTTTTGTAATAGCAAGACATTTCACCATACCTAAGTCTAAACCTAAGGTTGAAAGTCTAATTCGTTTGATTGTGGTTTGAACTATACGCTGCTGTATCCGTAATTTAGTTTTTCCTTTTATGTCCTACGGTATATAGCAAGATCTATAACGACTTACCGTAAATCAATGTACCGAATTGTGAAATAGGTCGATAAGTCGGCATTATCAAACTGGATTTTGATTGAAAACCCAGTAAGTATATTCATTTGCAATGATTACATTAGCTATACACATTGTGACTGTTTTTGTATTAAGGCCGACTCCACCGGATGTGTCGAAGATAAGTGGGGCACATTTGAATTATAAGATTAACGAGCTTTAGTTTCTCGCCACGGTCGGTATAAATTAATATGAGCGTAATAAAATAATGTTAATCAAACAGTAGTCGTTGATTACGAGTAGATGTTTTTACTTTTAATTCTCAGAACTTCGCGTAGAACTTTTCATGCGCAGTATTAATACAGTTTACAAGGACATTATTTATTTAAGGTCGTTTTAAATGAAACAGTAAGAAGCAACACATGAGTGACAAATCACATATGTAGCTAATCAGAAGTCGTAGGACAACGCATGTAGTGTTAAGTAAGGGCGAACATGATAGTGGCATGGTTGCCTTGACGCGGCCGTTTACCTCTTACCGCGATATGACAATTATCGCTTACAGTACACGTATGAAACCAGCGACCAAGTGATCTAATGTTGAGCAGTCACTATTTAAATACTGCTCTTGTAGCTCATTATAATTCATCGTGTGTTAAGTAAGGGCCTACGAGCATGTTTATAGCGGCGCGGTTGCCTTGACGCGGCCGTTATCCTCTGACTACGATATGAGAATTAGGTATCTACAATACCACACTGTACCAACCCTTAGTACTAGTTTCATTGAATGTCAATTACGTTCATCGTCACTCGAAATCAGTACTACCAACATAGAGACATTGCGAGTTCCTCATGCATTTACACGCAATGTCTCTATGTTGGTAGTACCTACTGATTTCGAGTGACGATGAACGTATTTGACATTCGATGAAACTCGTATTAAAGGTACTGGTATCAAACCAGTCAACCAAACAGTAGACGTTATTGATTTTAAGCCTCTGTTTAAATAACTTGTAGCTCATTAATTCGTGTGTAAAAGGCCTACGAGTATGTTCGTAGCGGCGCGGTTGCCTTGAAGCGGCCGTTATCCTCTGACCGCGATACAAAACTTATCGCTCGCGTATCGCGTACCTGCCTGTACCTA
>DWOF01000161.1:0-12678 GCA_018250795.1 Clito sp. Burns02 | reverse complement strand
TAAGCTAAGTAACCTATCTATTTGACGATACCAACTTTACAATTCAAATCTAGTAGGTGCTTATCTTATAGGTACCTAAGGGTCCACAATTATGTGTAAAATAGTGTAAATGTGCGTTAAAACTTTTATTGAAGTTTTCAATTACAATGTTTGAAGTCAACCTTGAATAAAGATATTTTATTTGAAGGATTATCTTGAATTGGTACCTATTATTTTAAAAGCTGTAAATATAATTTTGACTATTAATCATTCCAGTATGTAGGTCTTATTGTTTTATTTAAAGTAATTTTGTTGAAAACCAAATAAATAGCAGCATAGGTAGTAAGCAAAGTAGCATAGGTATCGCCAGAGGGCCGAGCGTGACGTGCGGTGCGTGTCGCGCGGTGCGTGCTCCACTTGCGAAAAAACCGTGCGAGTAGTGATTATGTTTGTAAATAGTGAGGTGTCAATAGGTGTGTGTGCGGCGCGGGGCGGGCGGCGGGGTGCGGCGGGCGGCGCTGGGCGGGGCCGCCCCTCTCCGGCGCCGGCGCGCGGCGGGCCGCGGGCCGCTGGGGCCCAGTCCGCTCCGTGCTGCCGCCGCGCACGCACGCGCATGTCGCTCGCTGTCGAATTCGGTGATGTGAGGTGGCCCCCGCCGCTACCGCAGCGCAGCGCGAGTGACGCGCTTGTTTCGCGAAATAGTGCGCCAGGTGAAGGCTCGAGAGCCTTCGAGCCGGCAAGACGCCGTCCACCGTGGATCTGAGGTACGGCGCCATGGCGGCGACCACGTACATGCCGGGCGAGCTGGACCTCGGCAACCTCGGCGGGTACGCTGCCTCGCCGCGCAGCGCCGAGCCCGCCGACATGAAGTACCACCACCAGCACCTGCACGCGGGCGGCTCGCCCTCGCCCGGGGCGCCCGTGCTGGGCAACCCCTGGGCCTCGCTCACGCCCTCGGACTCGTGGGCCGTGCACCCGCACCACGCGCACCAGCCCGACGTGAAGCCGCCCGCGCCGCCGCACGACCACCGCCACCTGCAGGGCCACGGCTGGCACGCGCCCGTCATGACGCACTACGGCGCCGGCTCGCCCGTGCCGCTGCACTCCGGCTACCCCATGCCCATGCACCAGCCCATGCACATGCTGCGCGACGTGCAGCCCTCGCCGCACCCGCTGCACCACCACCTCGAGCGCGACCAGCCCGAGGAGGACACGCCCACCAGCGACGACCTGGAGGCCTTCGCCAAGCAGTTCAAGCAGCGCCGCATCAAGCTCGGCTTCACGCAGGCCGACGTGGGGCTGGCGCTGGGCACGCTGTACGGGAACGTGTTCTCGCAGACCACCATCTGCCGCTTCGAGGCGCTGCAGCTCAGCTTCAAGAACATGTGCAAGCTGAAGCCGCTGCTGCAGAAGTGGCTCGAGGAGGCCGACTCCACCACCGGCAGCCCCACGAGCATAGACAAGATCGCGGCGCAGGGCCGCAAGCGCAAGAAGCGCACCTCCATCGAGGTGTCGGTGAAGGGCGCGCTGGAGCAGCACTTCCACAAGCAGCCGAAGCCCTCGGCGCAGGAGATCACGACGCTGGCGGACAGCCTGCAGCTGGAGAAGGAGGTGGTGCGGGTGTGGTTCTGCAACCGGCGGCAGAAGGAGAAGCGCATGACGCCGCCCAACACGCTGGGCGGCGAGATGATGGACGGCATGCACGGGCACTACGGGCACGACGTGCACGGCTCGCCGCCGCTGCACGCGCACTCGCCGGCGCTGTCGCCGCCGCACGCGCCGCACGCGCCGCACGCGCAGCACGCCCCGCACGCGCAGCACGCGCCGCACGCGCTGCAGAGCGCGCACACGCTGGCGGCGCACTAACAGTTCGCCCCGTGGGCGCCGCCGCGGCCCTACTACGCGGAGCCGCACTAGCGCCCGCGGGACCTCTGTACGTGTACATACGGGACCCCCGGGGCCGCCGCACTGTAAATAGTTCGCGGCGGCGGTCCCGCAGTTCGATCGTTCGGCGCGAGTGAGCAGTGAGTGCCGGAGCCGCCGCCGCCCCCGGTAAGTCGCCGCTTGTCGCGAGAGACGATCTCATCGAATTTATTTATAGATATTGTAAATGTCCGGTGTTCGCGCGGCCCCACGTGTCGGTGGGTCGCGAGCAGTGAGAGACGGAGCCAGTGCCAGTGCAGTGGGCAGTGGGCAGTGGACAGTGAGTCAATAGGTGCAATGTTCCCGTGCGGCCGCCGCCGGCGAGACTCGCACGGATAATTTATTTAACGTTTTAAATGATGCATACCGATGCCAAAATGGTTTTATTCCTGTTTTAATTGTTTTGTTGTTTTTTTCGTTTGTATGTATTTGTGGCCAATATCGGTACTTAAAACTTGTAAAATAGGTATTTTTTCTATATAAACGATGTACCTACGACGTATATGATGATATATATTAAAAGGTTCTTATAGAAATGTAAATGTTGAATGTTTTTTATTGAAAATGTCCCAAACGGTATCGCGCGACTCGCCCGGCGCTGCTCGGGACCGTCTGATGTTTTAGTTAAACTTTACTCTTAGTTAATGACAGTACTCTTGTGAACATATTGCGAGCGAAGCCGCCGCCCGCTCTTGTAAATGTAATTAATTCGTTATTCTCAACGAAGTTGACATATGTATATAACTGTATAAACTATAATAGGAAATAAACAAACAGACGGCAGTGGTAGTGCGAGCCTCTAGTAGGTAAATAATGAATAATTAGTCTTAAAATGTTTTATATTATTATCTAAGTATTTAAATAAACCAGAGTAAATATTTTACAAGGTAGTATTATTGAACATTCCCGGCCGGAGCGCGGCCGCGAGGCGCGCTGCAGGTAGATCGCTCACAAAACGATAAAAAACACATCTGATCAACTAAACTGACACATTCGTTGTTTCGCCTGTTTATCCGCTGTCTTATTTTATTCTGTCAGTGTGTTTCGTTCGAATGATATAAAGTTGTATAAGAATGACCTTATTCTAACGTTTCCTGCAGAGTCTACCTTTTTGCAGACATTTGTTCCACATTACTGTGTGACAGCGCCTACCGGCGGCGCGCGTCTCGCGGCCGCTGCTTGCTCCACTCATATTTCCATCCAGCTCCACAGATTTATTGCCAGCGACACTCTATTATTTAGGCATTTCAGAGCTGCATTCATTACTATTCAGATTTAAACAAATATAAGTCATAAATTTGTATGGCACTCGAGTGGCTGCGGTCAGAGCTAAGCGCTGAAATGGACTCGAGTTGAATTGATTGAGTATTTAGTTCATTTCGGTATTAGCGCGGACTATATTTTACGTGAACACTGACAACTCAAAAGCGTAATTCAATGCTAAACCAATTACAGTAGAGTTAACATGTCCATGAGGCGCACACGGCGCGCGCCGCCCGCACAGCCTCCTCTCAATACCGTGTGCTCGCTTACAGTATGGAAAAACACTTTTGAAGTTGTGACACTTTATGATATGAAAAATGTGATCAGAAACACTCATGGAATCCACATTACGTTTGATAACACAGGGACACGACGAATACAGTCGAAAAACACGTTTTTTGTTCCCTTAGCGATTAATCAAAGATTTACGGTGTATTCACAACTACCTGCGTCATTTTTTTTATCGATCTTGGGAATATATTTATCAGCATAAACCATCACCTCAGTGTAAACTGTTTATTTTGACGATATAACGTATATACTACATATAAGAATATTGCAAAAGTACGCAGGTGTTTTTGTTATCAGTAGATTTACTTAATTTTCCTCATATTTTTTGAATTTCCTTTTGTTTTATTTGCCAAACAGTATAGTAATTATGATTTTTAAAAGATATTTCGACATATTTTGAATACCAGTTGTAAACTCATATTTTGCGATAGTTCGGTGAGTAGATTACATGTAGGTATCTGTATTTCAACTTATTCTGCGCCATATTAATTTTCCTAATACCTAATGCCTTTTTTAAATAAAAATAATCAACAGTGTTATGTTTAATATTTTGATAGGTAATTATTTTTATCTTAACATATGATTCTACGTATCTATAGTTATTTACACCTATGGGACCTAAGGACCACATTGTCCTAGGTCTCGAAAACTCGCTAATTTCAATAGAAGTCACAAAACATACTTATAATCTGTGTCTATTTATTATGACACAAAGCTATTAAAAAGACTTCAACGCAAAAACTCCGAGGCTGTCAAGCAGAGCGTAGTTAGTACAAAATTTCCGTATACAGGCTTATTGGACGTTTATAGCAGAAATATTGGTTTCGTAGCCGTTTAAAGCGCGGCGGCCGCGGGTTTCACTTGTCAATACTGACGATTATGAAAAAATAGTAGGTAGAGGCAAATCGTTCTGCGCGTAGCGACGCACCGCGACGCGTATGTTTTATTTGACGCAAAAAGTTTACGTGCGCCGGCCATGGACTCGATGACATTCCTGGTCGCCAATGAAGCGTCGTGGCCGCCGCGCCAGTGAAACCTCCTCATCATCTCTGCTCTCCAACTGACGGCTGTTTTACGTTCGCTATTAACGCCCATGCGGGCACCGCGGCACCTGCCCCTACGTTATGCTCTTTACGATTGACGAGGACGTTACTACAGTTTTTATTAAAGATCGTGAATCGTGGTGAAGGATAGAGTACCTAGGGTAAATGGAAAATAGATTTTTGTGAAATATTTGATTACAAACACTTAAATAAATCCATCGATATTTCTTAAATATGTCTAGTTAATGCTTAAGGTTGTTTAATTGCAATTGTAATAAATCAAATGTCATTTTTAATCATTTTAAAATATGCACAAAAAATTATAATCCGTTAATATTTCAAGTAGATTTCAATCAGATAATGCATTTTACAGAGGCTCTTGGTTCAGAGGTAAACGCGCGAAGTTTTGCAAAAAAAAACATTTTTAGCACTAACTATTGTAGGTACATACTTGGATGTAGGCGGCGCATCGTTTGCGATACGTTTCATATTTTTTCGTTATGTGAGGTGAACATGAAAAACAAAAGGGTAAAAAGCGTAGTCCACGTAAAAACACAATGTTTAGTTGTACCGAATATTTCTAGCGGTATTTGCATAACAGCGGCGAACAAATCACGCCACAAAGCGACGGCCGTGTTGCGCCGCGCTCGTATCGTTCCAATGGGGACTCTATCATACATCGTTTGTGTTTTTCTAGTTTTTGACACACAAACTGAATGTTCTTTTTCTGTGTTATATTCTCGTGTCGATGTAGTACACGGCTTTCCAGTGGAATATTATATGCAAAGTTAACTGAAGTGGCAGGTTTCATAGCTTTTGCTAGCTAGCTACAGTAGCTACCAAACATTTTTTTTTCAATATTTAATTGTATTTTCCTACTATACGAAAAAGTATAATTCCTTCACTTTAAACCCTGTAATTAAAACCTCTATATTACCTACCGTTATATTTTATTACCGCGATAAAGACATTTACTTATTCTTATTAGTCGTTCAAGACTTTTGATATTGTGCCTGTAGGTCTTCTTTGATAAAGTCGAACTAAAATACGAGTATGTACATAAAAATAGTCACAAAACGTTTATTAAGGAACTAGGCATATTAAAATAGTTTAAGTAACGTCATAAAATATATATTTTATACATACTATTGATCGTGTAATTGAACAAACGTAAAAATTTAATGAATATAATAAATTGATCAATATGTGTGCGGATCCCGTCGGCGCCTACTGTGCCGTCGGCTCCCACTTTATGTGCGTGAGTGAATTAAACATAGATACTCAACTGCATATTAGTATCACAGAGATATCAATAAAATGGCAGC
Source organism: Clito sp. Burns02 (assembly GCA_018250795.1). Taxonomy (NCBI): domain Eukaryota; kingdom Metazoa; phylum Arthropoda; class Insecta; order Lepidoptera; family Hesperiidae; genus Clito; species Clito sp. Burns02. Next base: position 6,854 of record DWOF01000161.1, on the reverse strand, counting down.
CGCGTGACACTAATACGCGGTTACAATGCACCTTATTAATGTATAATTGCATGTAAATTAATCATCTTGAACATTATGTGCGAACTGTGCGTTTACTTTTGTTTTCGTTATCTCACCTCATTTGTACACCCGATAGAACGGGGGAATCGTTTACCGTCACTGACTACACACATTAATAACTCACAAGCATTAACATTTTTGGGAATAGCTGTGAAATAAGGTTTAAAATATTACCATGTCTAATTTCCATATCTAGTGATAGCAGGGATGTCTTGAGAGGCAGTTTTTCTTTACTTGTAGATACGTATGCCTGCCAGGTGTTATCTAAGTGCTCAAAATTAGCAATGTATCCACGATATCACAAAAACAAGCAAACATAGGTCTTCAACGTTTAAAAAATAGATGTTGCATACCTCTGCCAGTGCTCGGGTTGATCTGGTGCTCTCTCAATATGAAAATATGTTATTAAAAGTATTCGAGTGGCGAGCAAGGCGTTGAATGAAGTAGGTAATTTTATTTACTCAATATGATAATTCTAAATAAACATAAAAAATATTTGCGGTTTAAATATTTTGATAGTGCGTGATATTGATTGATAGATGTATTGATATTTGAATTACTAGGGGTTAATTCTTACGCGAATATTATGCTTTTATTATTATGTTCTACGGAAACGGAAAACCGTACTGAAGTAATTTGAACGCATATGCCTTATATGTACCTACCTACTAGGTATCACACGCGATATAATAAACAAAACAACGCATTGGTACAATAAAAATATACTTACTATCAGTTGTAGGTACCTAATTAAAAAAAACATGAAAACGGCGCTGTTATCGTGTTGACTGAGTCGCGGGGCGCGCGGCGCGCCGTCGGCGTCTCGGGACGTTTAAAACTTAAAATAATAACATTTTTATTTTATTTATAATTTGAATATAGAAATTCCTCTCTGCTTATTGGCCAAGCTGTAGGTGTCTATGAGACAATGGCAGTAGTAAATTACTTAGCCTTCCATTCAAATATCTACTGGATAGTAATGATAAGCCCAGGGTTGCAAGGGAAATTAACAATTAGTCTGCACTAGTAAATTCACAAAAATTTAGTACATATTTCATTTTAAATCTATACTTTTTTAGGTATACGAATAATTTATCAGATGTGTAAACAATTATCACTTATTTTCTTTATTAAAGTTAGACACCCTCAAGTAGTAGGTACCTAATTGTTGCGTAGCAAGTTATATTGTATCTAAAGACGCTTTAACTCGTACAAATATAACTGAATAAGAAATAAATTAACATAAATTGTAGGTCAAAATGTAGATAGAAATTATTTTTAAATTTAAACCTTTAGTATTTACCTACATGCAGATAACTGGTGTAACTCCTAGTTACCTACATGCTTAATATAATTAGAACAATAGACATCAACGGGATTCGATGGGATTTTTTAATTTCTTTGAATGCCAATAAAATTATTTTAACTGGAAAACCTTGAAGCGGCCGGATTCAGCTAAAATTTTCCACTAAGCAGTTAGTTGGTGGTATAAATTTATGTAGACAATACCAGTGTAGCTGGTTCGATAACCACTAGACACCTACGTACCTACTCGACACTCTTAGGGAAGTGTTTTATTGACAACGGGCAGCTAACAATTATAAAATAATGCCTGCTGATATTGCCAAGGCATTAGGTAATTTTTTTTTTCTATTTAGAATGGTATAATGACAATGTATAAAATACCTAAGTGTAGTTCATCTTTTTATTAGAAGACAATTCGATTACCTACGAGTAAAACAATTTTAGGTTTATTTAGTTTAAATTGAGCTGTATTGAATTGGTCATTCTCTTTACGAGTAGGTACAGGCATAACCTAAGTTTACTGAACACTTGTAGACTAGGTACATTATATCTCGTTGTTGTCCAGTATAGTTGTAGACCCTACCTTTAACAGTGAGACGAGCAAAACTAACGAACTGAATTTAGGCTCGAGCAAAATGAATCCGTACCACAATGTAGGTACCTACCTACAGTGTTTGCATAAAAACAGGCTGTAATTTCAGGGCGACTAATGCTGTACGGTTTGCTACATTATACAGCCGTTTAATTGAGCCGACTGTAGCTGCATGTTAAGTACGCCTGAGCCTAGATTTTCCTTATACCACTAACCTTTTAATACTATGTTGAGAAACGTTGAATTTATCAGTTTTATTAAGCCATTAAGCTTTCAAGAATTTAATGATACAACGATTAAATTATGAACAGATTTTTTGTTTACGCTCTAGGAGTAGGTCACACTTCTATTGCGGTGGAGAGAATGATTGATCGGAATTTGAATGATCACATTTTTTATAGTGCAACAGGAAATCTTAATAACTATTGTAACGTAGGTAGTAAGTAACATTCGCACCTTGGCCTCAGGCGTAGCCCAATCCTTTTTAGGGAAATGAATACCCGCATTATTGCAGTTAGGTAATTCACGTTAAATTATGAACCTGCTTGCTTACGTTTCAAGTTAATTGTCATGCAATTATACCGATATATTTTATTAATTGTCATTGAAACAAAAATCATCAATTTACATACTTTTTTATTTTTACATAATTACCTACAATGCGTTACTGCCGAGCTAAGTTTTCAACCGGTGTCGCTAGATGGCAGGCGTAGTTCCGTGCGACTTTACATTTTGTCAAACCCTGATTATAATGAAAAACTTGAAACTTACCGTTACATCACAATAGTAATATATGTTTTATCGTGTGTTCCCCGACAAGCCGCAATATTTGATATGTACACTCAACAAAAAGTGCTAAATCAATCGCGTGACTGTTTCGGAACATTGGACACGCTCTTAAAAAGTTATAAATTATCGCAAGTGATGCGTACAAATCAAAGGTGATAAAAAATATATCATTCCATTTCTTAGTTGTTTTGCTTTTTATATTACTGATATAAGTTAAATAGTTTTGTACATATTCTCGGCACATACCTACCTATATCTTTTGAATTCCAATTAATCGTTCATTCAGCTGGGAATCGAACCCATGAATCTTTAGACCGTATTGTGTTATTCAAATCGAGTCGGTAATAATTTTACAAAATAATGTTTGAAAACAAAGTTTGTAAACAGCCAACATTTCTGTCTCACTATATGTACATAAAGCGGTGTATAAGCTGAGCATAAGAGTCTCAGTGGAAGGTCCGCAGTCGTCAAGGTTTAGCGATAACTCTACACGAGTAGGTAGAGCGCTACAGGCTATAGATAGCGGCGCGCGGCCTTCGCGGGTCCCACACTGCCTACAACCGGTAGCTGCAGCGCACCTACCTCTGTTTGATGTACAGACAAACGCACTCTATCATGTTTACTCGCCTCGCTAATCGTTTGAAAAATACTACATCTAATATCGTTTGTTGCGAGTAGCATTGATCTGATTAGCCGAGATATGTTTGTAAGGTAGGGTGATTTCCAAGTATATTACTCCTAAATAAAGTTATTGGTCAAATTTTAAACGCTAAAAGTAAGTCACAACGTACCTACTACTCATACTAGTACTTAGAGTATTTTCTACTTTTCTCTTGTTGGGTCTGTTTAACCGTCAATACAGTTATAATCTTCGCCAAGCTATCAATTAGAGGGCCGTTCTTTATTCAACAGTCATAGATTGACTATATTTAGCTATTTTATCGCTTAATAAAAACACGGCTACAGATTATTAATTGCCGAGTGGTCTGTGTAAGGCACACAATAATGCTGGGTCCACATCGTTGACTAACACATTGTGCAGATAATTCCAATAATTGCTAACTGAAGCAATTATAAAGGTACTGCCGAGACATTCCATCGCCGTGATGACGAGCTGATGTGACGCCACGCGCTGTACCATTCTATACAATACTGTCGTTATTAAGACCATGTTGTGATGTCCTTGCAATGTTGCCAAGTTTATAAAACGCACTTTTATTAGTTACAAATGTCGCTTCACACTCACAGCTCTACAATGGATTTTCTCTAGTAGGTAGACCTCTGATTCACATTTGTGAAGTAGGTATAGTAATCTCCTTGTTATCTGTAACGACACTAATAACGAACCTATAACACTGTACTTACATATGTAAGAGGAAATTGTTTCCGATGGAATTCCACCGTGTCACCATCGTAGAAGAAAATCAAATCTATTTCCGTTGACCATTATAACATAATGCCAAGGGGTGTAATAAAGCATATTGTGGCAATTTCCCAAGTGGGCATATAATAGGTATTTGGCAATGTTCGCGAGTTAGTTGTCAGTTTTCTGCGTTTTGTGTTGTAACATTTAAAAAAACCGGGCCCGGCAGGTGCGCCGAGCCCACCTTTATCAGTGGTGTATGTCGTACGGCGCACCAAGTAGAACATATAGTGGGAAACGTAAAAAAAGAAGTGAACTTTAAAAGGAGCGGAGTAGGGTTTATTTTGGTACCGTGAAGGGGGGCTGCGCGGCGATGGGTGGTGCACTGTACGATTTATTGGTCGCTCGGTGTCCGCGCCGCGAGCGGTCCGCGGGCCGCGGGCCGCGCGCTGCCTTTTTGTTCCTCGCGCGGTTCATCTGCCGTTACGGAAATCCATAATCGACTAATTCCACTTATTAATATCGATTCTGCTTTAGATTTTTAAAAGATGCCATAAATGAGTATTTGTGATTCGCCTTTCACCAGTTAACGCAAAGTCTAGCATTTTAATTTTCCTTAAAAGTATTTCTTAATATTATCTAGTTTTATCCTGTTATGACAGAGCAGTATCTGGTACCGGCTCCGAGCTGAACGCGTCCCTCGTTGCCATGGAAACATAAAAATAAAGTCTCAGACCCGACATAGGTACGCATTTAAATTCAAAAACGTGACTACATGATGAAATGAAAACAAAGGAAAATTACATAACAGAAATAAACTGCTAGTTATACTTTAATAGGTTACAATTACGCTTCTAAACCCGTCATACGGCGCTATTCAGAAACACTCAGTCTTCTCTTTATACAGACAGACAGATTTAACAACCTTACCTATGTTACAGCTTTTACTTACTATTGCTAAAATGTACGATAGAACACCTTGTTTTTATGATTTATACATATATAAACATAAAATAATGAAAAAATAATATCGACAGTTTCAATTTCCATATGTTGTTACTATGTACTTAAGTAATTTAAAGCAGTTCCATACTGACCCGGGTACCTACTGCCTGCCCGGTCTGCTATTCGTCCAAACCACCAGTTTCATACGATACAATACACTCGCTATAACATTAGACTAATTTCAGATACGCTAATAATAACATACGGCCATTTGTTACTTACTGTACGGTTCTCGTCGCCGTTTGAAATTGCACCTTAGCGTGTAGGGCGTAGGTTGTGAATGCAATGAAGCTCGGATACAAGTAGGTACTCCCACGATAAGAGATAAGTAAGTGTTTAACTTCAGAACACGTTATAGGTGTTGTTTCGTTTTACCTAAACCTTAGTTTGTTTTATAGAAACATTAAAATTTTTAATTATACCTACCTCAACTCTACCAATAGATGTCCCGCTGTTGGGTTTAGGCGTCTTCTCCGATGCGAGAGTATTTGCCTTCCGGGGTATGAACTCGGACCCACCGGTGTAGCGGGCCGGATTCCAACCACTAGGCTATTATTACTCTTCATAGGTATTACCTACTTATATTAAGAATGGTTTTCTAAGTATTTTGCAAAAGAACAGTTTATCGTTTGTAACGGATTCGCAACTATGATGTCATCCATACCTAATTTAAATAAATACACGCGCAAAGTCCTCTTAACATACCGACTGTTTCCAACTCTTCAACTGAGGATGCTTTTAGTTATTAATTCAAAGTAAATGTGACCTGATTATATAATTTATCGCAACTAATAACCATATTATTGTCCCCGCCATATAGCATTATTTACAACGTACAGCCAGTGGAAGACGCTCGCCGCGGTATTGACGCCTGCCGACCATTAACTCATTAACTTTATTATTATTGTACTTTAATACACGATATCGTTTTATTCCCGTCAATATAACGTAACGGTAGGCGAACGACTTGCGAAACTTAGCTCTGTTTGTAACAAAAACCAGATAACTTGGTGGCTCAGGACTTATTTATTATTGTTTTCACTGAAGACAGACTCGGTGCGTGTCGTCACAAAATTATTGTCAAGGATTGCTTTTGCCCTAGATGTCATATGGTTGATTCTACATGTTTTCAAGTATAATGGCTGAGCACTTACCAGAACCAGTATGGTCAAGTAGGCGCCTCTAGAAAAGCAAACAAATAATATTTGTGCATTAAAAGTCCGTCGTACAGTAAAAGGATCAGTGCTCTCCTGGGAGCTACTAATGGTCCGCGAGCCGATGTCAATTGGTGCGTAATTGCTGACTGCCGTCAGGTCACTGGGGCCTGACCTGGTCTCGCCTTTAATAGCTCTGATTAGATCCAGTAGAAAGTTATTCGTTTATCATTTAGTCAGGGAGTCGCGGGCCCAAATGCTGGCCAGTGATTTAAGGATAGGATAGAATAAAATAGGAATTGAACATGAGTGATGAACCATAAACCACCATGATTCAAACCACTGTGTAAAATTTCCATGTTCTTCCGCCTTATTTTTTTCATTTCAGCTATTTGTATTGCGTCTATTAGTACCAGTAATCCTTTAAAGCCTCCCCAGATACAAGCAACAATACTTGACGGTATAGTTAGGTATATAAAACATATTAGTATGACATCTAATTAATCTAGCATATCATTAATCTCACCTCGAATTACTCCGCACACGCGAACTTAGGGCCTTGTTCACTCGCTACCGATAAACTATA
>DWOF01000160.1:0-12719 GCA_018250795.1 Clito sp. Burns02 | reverse complement strand
AAGATATAATGGAAAATGTGAAAAAAACGGGGAAAATTTTATCTTTCACGCGGACGAAGTCGCTGGCGTTTGCTAGTATATAAATACGTATAAACTTCATGTGTTCTTTACCTTTTATTTCCATCAAAGTCTTCAAGCTCGACGCGTAACATGTAGTCGTCATTGTTCGTGAGCATGTATATGTTCTCGTTGCCCAGCCAGAATTCCTTGCTTGGGTCGCCGAAGCCGTTCTTGTAGTCACTCCAATCTCTATTGAAGTTCTCTGCTGGGATACCGTAGTCGTCACGACGATGTATCACCTGAAATTCGTTGAACATTCAAAGTTACCACCCGTGACCTATATCCTATTTCTTTTCGTGTATTAAATCTGTTTGCCTCAGTTGTCTTACCGTCCATCCCCCATCAGCCACATTTTGTTCGCAGAACACTTTAAGGAACCAGTAAGTTGTCCCTCTGATTTGCAAGTAGTACACGCCAGATTCGCGCATACCGGCATTTAAAAGATCCACGCAGGAGTAACCCTGGAACAATAACAAATTAAATTATATCTCGTTATTGATGTTACAATCGTGATCTATTAAATCAGTTTAATACCTATAGAATACACTTTAATATTATTTAACTTCTTCGCTAGTGTGCTCACGATATATTTAGCTAATAATAATAGAGGCAATTACAGTTACGCGACTTTGGGCGTATTTCAGTTGTTGCCCAAAATGCTTGAGCTCATCAATAAATGACAGTAGAGTTGTTAAAACAGTATGTATAGGTATTACTTGTAACGTAATACAACAGGGTGCGTAAGGAAAGTCGATCTCATTACGTAAATGTCGTTCAAAGAGCGCTTTCCGCAGGCGATACAAAAAGCCGCTGTTCCCATCCCACCTCACTACAATTACAAATGATTACGAGGTGTTATTGTCCCACTGCTCTTACAAGAATCGTTATATCGCGAATGCCGTAACTATAACACGCACGTTCTTCAAACACAGAATTTACATTCGACATGATTTACTAAAATTATTCTATCTCTACTACTTATTACTTATCCGGAGGAAGGATAAGTAATAAGTAGTAGAGATAGATTTGTATTGATCTTCATGCCTTTACTACTCAGCTCAATTAAGTGGTGCACATGTGAAAAAGAAAAGGAACTTCGCTCGTTTTTTTTTATATACACAATAAAATATGGCAGCCAATTGCATAAGCATGTTTTGTACACATAATAAGTATATGTTATATCACTCGCATAGCTGGTAAACAATACAATGTAATACAGTAACAATTATAGCATAATTATAAATTAATCAGTACACGCCATCACAATGAAGAAGACAAAATCTTATAATAGGTATGACAATAACTCACTTTTACATCTTTGTAGTTGGCGACGATATCTGAAGCGAAGGTGTTATTGCCGATGATGGGTTTGTTCTTGACGCTCGGGAAGATGATACCACCCTTACGGACGGTGGGTCGCGAGTTGGCCGTGCCGGTCCCGTTGCCGTTGCTCGGCGTCATCGTGACAGGGGCACCGGCAGCCGCGCTCGCGTTCGACCCCGTCAAGCTACTGGGGCTGTATTTTATACTACCATTAGACACGTTTTAAACCTACTACAACATACACAGTACAATAAACAATGCTGCTAGTACAAATAATCGCGAAGCATCGTGCTCAGCATAATCACTCGCATGCTAAAAATCGCAAAAAGCTGATTTATACAGAATGATGTCACCTGTTGATGATCGAAGCTGGAGTGGTGTTAGGTGCGGTGCTGGTGCTCGGGTCCGTTGAAGGCTCTTCTACTCGATATCTGTTTGGTGCGTACTCTACTAGTCTATCTATTGTGGGATCCAACAAAAGCTCCGCTGGTACAGGTCGCTGCGCTAATGTTGCTACGTCATCTTCCTGTTTTTTTAGTCGTTTTTCAACCATATCCAAATTTTCTATGATTAGATTTGTTTTTACTCGCAAATCGTTATGGATTTGGCCTATGGCTCGCTCTTGTCGCTGCGTTTGAGTTAAGAGCTCATCCGATTTCGGTACTAAGTCATCTACAGAACTTTTCGTTCCCACTACTACGTCCCATACCTCATCCATCTTTTCGGAGACACTCATCATAGGAATTATTTTATTCACAAGGGTATCTATTTTACTCGACTTAGATATCGGTGCTTGAGTGCTTGTTGTTGTTCGATTTTTAAATAAGTTGTTCACATTGATTGATGCTGACTCTGGTTCTACTATTGCTGCATGTACATCCGCCATCATAAACAGTACTTTACCTAAATTTTCAGATACTAAATTTATGTGGAATTGTAGTTTTCGATCAACTGTTGACATTGATGTTCTTAGTTGATCAACTTCTTTTGTAATTTCGTTAATTACTTCATTATTTAAACCCTTTGCAATTTCAATGACGTTCAAATTAATAGGCTTCTTTTCACTTGCTTCTGCGTTAATATCATCGACTGGCAAAAAGTTGTTATCTATTTGATTCTTAAGACCTACTAACTTTGAGTCAATGTTTGATACTTTTTGATCCAATGATTCTAATTTTTTGTCAAGTATCTGAGCATCACTTAGTTTTTTTTCATTGTCTCTTTTCATAGTCTTTTCAGTTTTTTCTTCAACTGGGTCTTGGGTTGCTTGGCTAAATAGTTTTAAGTCGAGATTCCCTAATTTTGAAATAATGGCATCGGTTTTATGGATATTGTCGTTCACACGAGAATCCAATGCCTCCACCCTTCGCATTAGATGTTCTACTGCTTTGTCCAAGTTCTCAATTCGTTGTAGTTTCGTTTCCAAAGTACTTACGATCACTTCGAAGACATTGAAAATGTACTGTTCTCTGAAACAAAAGAAATAACTTATTGTAAAAGGAGATTTTAATATGTACTTATACCTAATAATCTTGAATCGAATATTGTCTTATTACTCTACGTGCTACGAGCTCATAAGATACTTAGATATTACATACTTTACAAGGAGGTTTTAAATTGAACCAGAGCGGAATTGAAAGGCATTAAGTTGGGCGGATGTTGAAGTAAAACTATTGCGGAACACATGGAAATTTCTATAAACGCCTTGCGATAACTAAGTAATTCCTATTTTGAAATATGAATTTATAAACAAGATAATGAACCTGATATAATTTCTTAGAAGGTTTGGACCTGGTTTTTGTACAATAGGTATATCATACCTAGGGACCGAGTGTTAACGTTTTGCTCCTACAAATTTCAGTTATTGGTAATCTAAATTTTACGATGTAATGAAATGTAATTTCATTTAGCTTATATACGTTCAAATTAATGGAACAAATCACCTACTGTAAACGTGATGCAACTTGTGGTCCCTCGTTTTTTATACATCATTTTACAAGCTCTACAACTAATGGCCTGGTACGTGTACGTACTTAAAGTGCATTAAAAATTCATTTTTAAGAATTCTAAGGTGTTTGGGCAGGATACGTAATGCTCTTAATAGGGACTTTTAATGCAAACAGTACCTGGACTACATAGTACCGATTCCTTTCTGGAACATCTCTAGTTAAGTTACTTCTACGTTAACTCATTGAAAATGTGATCCTTAAGATAGATACTATTCAGCTTATTAGTGTAAATTGATTCGGAGATGTGGATTACGCAACGTTTACGTTTAAGTTAACGTTATGCGCAGGTATGTATCTCAACAGAACAGAACGGGTACGCGAATGGTCATATTTAGTTATAGCAGCATTACCAGCCAGCGACAGCGTCGTTACACAAATCTGAGGTAAAATTGCGGCTCGATACAATTAAGTTCTTTATGAAATCGACCGCTCACTGCGACTGGTCCCCATAAATTAAATCGAAATAGATTGTCTCCGGCGTACTTCTTGACAACGAAATATGTGTACATAATTCATGCTAGCAGCTTACATTAGTTAAATATGTAACGATTTATTACGTTTAAATTACCTCAACGTGAACGTGAAGACTTACCCCACAATGTTTACTTAACGCAACACGTACCTAGTCAGGATTCGCGAGGATTAGTGTGGTCGAGTGAAGATGTTTCCATCGCCATCTCCTCGTATTGGTTGCAAAGGCAATATATCGGACGGCGGTTCTCGCACTCGCTCGAATGTGGCTCAGGGTCTCGCACACTGTCTCTGATCGAACCGCCGCTCTACCCGTACAAAACTTTAAACAGCTATTGTAACTCGTAACTACGTGCAGAGCAGTGATCGCCTATTGGCTTATAAATTCGACTTGTAGTAGATACCGGTCAGTAAAGGCTCGAACTAGGCACTTCTGATTTTTCTAAGACTTATCAATTTGTTCATATTTTATTGTAACCCAGCAATTAAATTTGTAACTATTCTAAAATTTTAAGTGCGCTAGGATATCACAAAATTTTCATTCATTAATTTATATAGCAAACAAAGTAGCGCAATTATGAGAAAATCTAAAAAAAAGTTGCGTAAAAAACATTTGTGTTTAGTTGCAAGTTATGTTTGGTAACGCATTAAGTGAAACCTGCTTAAGCGTGACTAATAGAGTTTTCTGATTGAATATGTTTTCTCAAAATATTTCCTAAGATCGTCTCACCTTAATTTCTCACCATTACGACAGATTCATCTACACGGAGTCTGTTGCTTCGAGACCTTTTCGAGTACTGTACCTACTTTTAGAACAATGTTGCTTAGAAAGCCTTATAAATTAACCGCTTAGAGGAATGAAAACTAAAATTAAAATTTATGAAGTACATAGGTACTACCTAGATACACTTAGTGTTCAATCTTGATTAGGTTCTAACTTCTTTATTTGATCGGCACATCTTAGGAGCGGCGTTTTGATATTGCGCATAATAAATTATATTCACAAACTTTTCTAAGTAGAGTTGTGGGTCATATGATAGAGTGTGTGTATTACAGTTTGTGCGACTAAGTCGGTTACAAATGTGGCCCCAAGTGAACTCGGTACGAGCCTAGTCGATGGTATCGGGCTTGATTGACATCAGGTGGACGCCCGCCGGGGAAAGGTGGTTATGTAACTCTTCGATAATTACATACGGCTCAAAATCGAAGTACATCACGCCTTCCAATAAACGAGCGCTCGCTCCCTTATAACGTAACCAATCTTCGTAGTACCACCTATATACGGATGCGATTAAGATACAATAATCAGAATCCAAATTCTATTATAGTTACTTTAGAGACTAGGAGCTAAGTGTAAACAGTCTGTATACTCAGACATGAATCTGATAACCAAAGATCCAAATTAATTTACAGAAGTGCATCAAATTTAATATGTCTATATCAAATCGTATCAAATAAAACAATTTCGTGTTAATTATTTATTTGATTACCAGTATCAATTTTATTGCATCATTTCGCGATAGGTCATTAAGTGTCCGTGCCCAACTCAAGTATTTGCGAGAACGAAGTAAATTGACGAATGATTTGATTGCTACTCCCGAAGAATAATTTATTATACAGATACCTTCATGTTCATTTAGGTACGTTATATCACATGAAAAAGTTTTTCCTTCAAATAGTTACTTAACAACGCTATTACATGAGTGTCGCTCAGTATCTATAATCATTTTGTAAGATCGAGACACGTCCGCTGATAGTGTAACAGTCGGTACTTAATCTATTATTTTTATATCAAAGCTGACAATTTCATAATAGCTGGAACCTTGGCTAAGGCCTCTTTGAAATCATTTAGCTATGTCAGTTATCCGGTGAACGGCGCAGCGACAATGGGCTCTATCTCTAGCCATCAGGCCATCACCATCATCAATCATTTAATGTTTACCTATTATTCGTTTGCAACCAGGTAATGACCTCAAAACGATATCTAAATACGTAGCACTTAATTTGCTTTTAAACAAAGGCTTAGCCGTGAGGCATGTATCCACGTGAAACAACTGGCTTTATTACATAAATCCTGTCCAAACGATAGATGTTTTGTTGAATCTGACTAGAGACCTATTTGGAAAATATTTAAGCGGTCGGCGTATTTTGAATTATGTAAAGTGTAAAGAATTATGCACTACAAGATGATCTTTGAATACATAAGTGTAAACCTAATTAACTGTGTGTTTAACGCGAGTAAGTTACTGCCATGCGAAACTATAAGGCTTAATTGCGATTTCCCTGTGTTAAACAAATATTAGTTTGCCACAGCGGTGACAAATTGTCGCAGTCTTGTAACGCTTTCACAAACGAGTTATGAATTAATTGGACATTGTTTCGATAATGCCAGATGAATAACTGAGATAACATAATACATACTTGCCATTTTAGCATTATTATCGATCATAACATTGCCTATAGCCTATACTGAGATGACATAGTAATATTTGATGGATTTATTACCTATGTTCCAGCACATTAAACGGCGCTGGTCCTAGTCTATAGGAAGACTCATTTGTCAAAAACTATTTAAAACTTAGTGACGGTACGACGGGTTGAAATAGGTGCATTCGCAAGCCCCATTTAACTAAAAGGAGGAACACCTTAAATAATGTCTAAAAGTGGATGTTAATGTAGCAATAAGTAAAATAAAACCGCAGTCGAAATTAGCAATATTCTAATTAATTCTAGCTGTGACCATGGTTTTCATTAAAAAATGTCCTCAAGCGATCATTGTACGATTTACTCCAAATAATAATTAGTTTTGGCTGAAGGTTTTTTGCTGTGTCATAAAATAAGTATAATTAATTTCACGATTATTCTATTTTCCTTGAAATGGTGGCATTTATTGCGAATTACAAGTACCTGATCTTACTTAGGTACCTACTGAATAAAGTAATATTTTTAAGTAGGTAGATACAAGTATGTATTGTTAGGTACCAAAACAAGTAGGTAAATTTATTTGGTATTTCCTGTAAATTTCTCCAATAAAAATCAATATTATCAATATTTCAAAATTACCTACTTCGTTGACCTTTTAGTTATCAACACAAGAGGAACATTCGTAATTCGTGTTAGGTAATTTCAAGTGAGTCGGGTCCGCAAAAGTGGAGCGAGACACTTGACCTCTTTTAAACATTTTTTTATTATTTTAACATTATATTATAATCTGTTGAGGTAATAAACGACAAGGAAGGGAAAACGGTAATAGTAACCAGAAAAGCTCAAGAAAGCATGTGCTTTCTTGTGGTTTTGAACCCATATGAATGGGGTTCAAAACCACAATTGTACACGATTTCTATCACCTATTTGCCTACAATATGAGAACACTAAGATATATGCATGCATCTCTTCACAATTATATGCATGCGCTTAATGTTTTTCATATTCCACTGCACCAGACCGACCTGCGACCAAAACCCGACGATGATGTTTGTACTGTTTAAGTTGCGTTTCAAAGTACTCGTAAATAACGTAGATTCGATAAACTCAACTCGATCCCACATTTTGTAAGATCACTAAATTAAATTATAAAAATTATTTTCTAATCTAATATCCGTGCGGAGTCAATTGCAGTTAGTCAATATAAAACAAAATATGACATTATCAATAAAAAGTAAAAACTTAAATCGAAAGTCACGCTAAATAAATTGGTGCAAGTTCAATATCACTTGCTTCAGTGGTTTCTGCGAGTAGGTATTTCGGTCGGGCAAAACGTTCACTTTTTGTATGATAGATACTATCTTATAAACAAGTAGGTAATAAAGTTTTTTAGACGCTATAACTTATATACCTACTCTTTGTTAACTACAAGCAAAGCTTAGTACTTATCACTGCCCTTATAACTCGTGCTGAAATTCGACTGAGTTCGTGTCGCGCGATCGTTTGCTACTCCACTATAATAACATTAAACCTTATAAATCTTATATATTTACTGATTTATCAGTTATCCACATTATACAACATAAATTGCTTGCTAAATAACTAACAAGGTGACGTCGACCTACTAACAAAGGGACATTCCATATCGCCCGCTCGTATGTGGTCACATGAAATTTAATAAAGACGTGTAAAGTTACACCAAATCTCATTCATATTGACGGCTAGTGGTTTCGTTTTGGTTGGTATCTGTACGTCTTGTATCGTGTTAAACTCAATCTTCTAGTTTTTGTTCGCAATTTATTCAGTGAGTTATATGATACCTACACTACAGCCAGGATATAATTCTCTTAACAGTATGTTTATGTTAATTTGTTGCTATGGTGGTTATAATAGTATTGTAGCAAGTGTTGGGTGGAGCCGGCGCCGGAACTCAGCCGGAGGTCGCGGCGAGCGGTGTTTACGGCCGTTTATCGAACGCACTTGCAAGGCCTTCGTTTCTAAACACAACTACACTACATCCACCTTCAATCACCATTCGTATTGTTGATTGAAGACGTTACGACTAAGTACCTACATACGATACTAACTGCATTACTGCGTTACGTAACAACACGTCTGCATTATTCGATTGATACTGTATACCAACTCGCTTCGGACGAACTTCAACTATTGGATTCTAATGAGCATCTTCTGTATTGAAATATTGGCGAGGTCCCTTTAAAATTGTGAGTTCCTAATACCTAGACTGCACAGTGCATACGTAACCCCGGTAGGCGTTTCAGCCGGCGCGTGCTGTACGCAACGCATTCGGAGTAGCTGTATGAGTTACAACATTACCGTACTGCAGTCACATGAATAAATCGATCACTATCTACAAGTAGCCGCTCAAATTTAGACCAAGCTAATGATCAACGAGACACACCGACCACTGTATTTAATGCAAATGTAACTTGTTTGTTATTTTGTAATACACTTTAACGATCGTAAACTACTACACACGTAGAACATAAACCATATCTTTTGATATTATGTAGCTACAGTTAGTTACATTCCAACTTTTTGGCGTAACGAAGTCGCATTTTTTATGTTCGTTCCGGCTTCGGGTAATATAAATGAATCAATTTTAATCAAGTTCATAACAAAAACCTGATCGATATGATAAATTTAATTAAAAACCATTCAATTAATTATTACGTATAAAAATTAGTCTACATATCACGGCAATCTAAATAGTGTTGTATGGTTTTTATGTCTGCGTGTTCCTTTAGAATTAGATGGAAAATGCGCCATGCATGGTGGACTATGGTGGATTGATGACGATGATGAAAGTGCTTCAAGTTCATACATAGGTAGGGATAAAGAATGTGTGTACAATATCTATGTAGGTACTCGTAGGTATCGAGGTACACAAACTGTTTATTTATGTGTATTGAGTACTTGTGTTATGACTGAATTAAATACGAATCAAAATGTAATCAGACTTAGCATATGTTAGTGCCAGGTGGACTTCAAAAACTATCTGACACGATCGTTTTATATTCATGGGAATTGCTTAGACACATTTACCTGAATTTAAAATACACGACGTGTTTACGGCTCGCAGAATAATTACAGAAGCATAACGATAATATAATTGAGGCTCGTAAGGAGATACAAGGCGATAAAATAGTGTAACTACTCAGTAATTTAGTAATACTTAACTTTATGTTCGTTTAATTTTGTTTTCGTAAATTAACTTGTAAATTATTAATACGTCTATGTATAGATTTTCTATGAATTTTCATATTCTAAATCATTAGCCGAGATATATTGAGTCCATTAATGTCAATTTTAATGATTTCCTAATTCAGCCTTCGCCGTATCCACCGATACTGGCAGTGTTTTAAATAATACGATACATCGAGAACGGCTATAAACTAGTCGTTTAAGAATAATTTTGCAACTTCGGTACTCATGTGCAACAAAAGTATTATCAAAAATTTTTGAATATATTTCAACGGGCGAGGAGAAAACATAATTAATATCGAGTGGCAAATTATGTAATCCTTTGGTATAAAAAGTTCAATGTCCCATTTTACAAGAAAACCACTTTTTAAAACCTGTTCCTTAACTTGATTTTGGACAAGCGTTGTCCAAATTAATAATAATGAGTATGTGTTTGTTTTTGCTCATAATGGAACAACTGTACCGTTTTGTGAATGATTACTGTATACCTGTTATAGAAATAGCTTACGATAACAACATAATACGAGTATATCGTGAAGAGATAATAAGGGTCTATTGGTCGGACGCGAAGTAGGCTGAAGCATGACTTTCGTCGCGGAAGCCCTAAAGCTATAGTTTATCATAATCTGTATTGAATCTTTCACTATTCCACAAGATGTACAGTGGCACTGCTTGCGAAAATTGGTATAAGTAATAATAGTTGCTCTATTCGTCAATTCGAAAATAATCCTGAAATTAGTGTGGGTATATGTTTGGCTTACAAAACTGATTTTTTTTTATTTACACATCAACTCACAGATTCATCCTTCTTCCTTTAAGCATATCGTGTTACACAACTGAATACTCACATAGGTAGTACATATACGAGTATGCAATTGCAAAATACCATGTTACACATATAAAAACGCAAAAGTTGCCAAGGTAACGCTTTTTAAGAAAATAAAAAAAATCTTACATTTTAATTCTAAAAAGTATCAAGAGAATTAATTGGCTCTGATTAATCAGCATTCACTATATGCTGCAAACGAAGTAACAAGTGGACAAGTCATTAAGCATTCCTACCCTTTAAGCACGAGTTATTGCGTTGCATAATCCGCCCATTTTCGACGAATAAATCCAAAGTACGTTCTTTCTTTAGCACACCAACTGCATACATATGTTCAAGACATCGTCGCATTAATTAATACTTTAAAACGAAACTCCTCCGAAGCTCAATTGAACATTTAGAGTATGTAGTGGTAGAGATCCATGTCTTAATTTTCTATCATAAAATCTAGCTTAGGCCCTTGGGTTATGTAAACACGCTATTGAATAAGTAGTCAAATTAACAAATGCAAATGAAACCTACGAGGGCAAGTTAACTAACAAATATGTGAGCGGTGCGGTGATCAGAATTGCCATGATATATGATCGGATTAGGCGACAGAGCAGGTCGCGTGTATTATATGTATGGACATTAGAATGTGTCATTTACATACTTAGTTCATTAGACTTAGCTGCGGCTGATTAGCGGCAAATGAGAGCGATTGCGGTGGCACAATCTGTCCGACACACCTGATAGAGAACTGTTGAATTATTTGCTTATTAAAGTTACGCTTTTCTCGCGAGTTTTAGTGTCTGAACGGCGATAAGATATGGTAGCAGTTGTTGGCTACTTTCCACTTTAAATCCAGTCCTGTCTTATCCACTTCTCGTAACGTCTGCACAGAGCGTTTCATTAAACTGTGACACAGTTACGTATATTTTAGGTAATTTTTAACAGTTGTGCGTTACATAGTTTGTGACAAATGCAACCATTTGTACGCTATTCATGGTTTTTCTAGCAATCGTTGGCTTCACGGCCATCCTTGACCCGCTTGGCCGACCCTGCCCGTGCCAGTATAGATATTAACAATAAGTTCTCTCCTATTGTTAACATTTTTCTCAGAACAAGGGCGGAAGGCGGCGGTATTCGCCGTAATTAACGGACATTGAAGGATCCGCCGAATGTATTGTTGTGATATTTCCTACAAAAGCACCTAATGTTCTTAGATAACATAGAATAAGCCAAGAAATATTTTATCGGCAAAGGTATTTAAAGGTCTAACTAGACAATATTATATTAGAGAACACGTGGGGTTTTAATATAATTATTTTAAAAATATAATGAAGGTGGGAACATTTTACATTACCTACCTATTAAAATTATTTGCGAGTTTAGTGTAGGTACCTAATAAATGATTAAAGGTTACATAAAGCTAAGTCAGTCACACGAAGCAAAGTTCGTAAAAATAGAACACTGAGATTGATTGGCACAAAATACGAATTAATTAAACTCGATTGGCAAGTAGGTAGGTACCTACTCATGATTATTTATTTAGCTAGTCCTGTTTCAATGGTTTCTGCGCAAACCAAAAACAGAGAGATTAAAAGAACCGCTCGATTTGGTTCGTTCTTAATTTAATATCCCTTCGATTATATTACTGGTTGCCAAGTGGCGTTATTCAACAATGATTTATTGATAAATTTGGATTTGTAGGGCTTACAAGTTTACGTTGAATCCGAAGTAGGTACTTATCACTTGGCCGTTAAACCAATTTATAGACACACGATATAAAATCAGAATAAATATTTTATGAAAAAGTAAATCTGTTTTTGGATAACGAGATATCAACCCGTTTTGTAAAACTTATCAATTACCAGTAGGTACCTACCTACATACGTTCGCATAATTTCGAAAAGAAGTAAATTACTGTGAATGAAAGTGTACCGGTTAAATAAGAGTAATGTAGCCTTTATTTTATTATTTTCACATAGTGACCTAACCTTTGAAATGGTTTTTATGTAACGTAAAGATTGCGCATTCATTTGCGTTGAGAGCTCAAAAGAATAAGACAGTGAAACAATATAGGTAGAGTGAAAAGAATTAAAAGTACTTAATTGTAAAAGTATTTCTTCACCTAATGTGTTTATGTTTGACATTGAATCAGACTTAGGTTTAAATTTAATAGCGCTTTAAAATAAAAAACATCTGTTAGGTACGTATCCCAGGATATAGGTAGATACAATTTTTGTATGTAGGTAAATAGGGCAGCAAACGAGCGAGAAATACCACATAGTTTCCAAAACGAACAAACTGAAGCGGAAACCGAAATCTATACTAATATTATAAAGCTGAAAAGTTTGTTTGTTTGAACGCGCTAATCTCAGGAACTACTGGTTCGAATT
>DWOF01000159.1:0-12778 GCA_018250795.1 Clito sp. Burns02 | reverse complement strand
TTCGAACCAGTAGTTCCTGAGATTAGCGCGTTCAAACAAACAAACTCTTCAGCTTTATAATATTAGTATAGATTCATACATACGTTAAGTATGTAGTTTTTACATTTACTGAGCTCGTACAGAAAGATAAAAAGACTGCATAGAGAAGGCGTCACTGCTGATTTACAGCTCATAATACAAAGCCTCTACGAAACCAGCAAATAATTGGATAAGATGTAGTGGGCAACCCTTGGCAGATGTTTTCGGACTGCAGAGCTCTGACAAGTTTTAACGACTACTTAACTAGAGCAATAGACTGTAATATAACCTAAGCACACAATTTGCTCTGGCATGTAGTTATTGAATATTTTATAGGAAAGTATCAATATCTGCAGTCTAGTAGTATGAACGAATGGTCGAGCGGGATGCGATTAAAAATAAAAGATAACTACCTATCTATAGGTATTACCATTAGTACTATTAGTATAACAATATAATGCCGGTTTAATTCGGCTCACTAGCGCCATGGCGCCAATAAAATCTACGCTTTTAATACTTATTGAGTGTAAGTAGATAAATAAAATCTATGAGAAATATGGTTAGCGTTTATTTATTAAACTTATTTTTATAAAAGGAATTTGGTTTAGTTAATTTTATTTATCAATAATTTACATCCAGTAACAAATGTTAGTTTAGTTCAGCACACTAGCGCCGTGGTGCGGATACAATGATTGCATACGCGTTAGTACTTTTTGTATGAAAGTAGATAAAGTGTGAGAAATATGTTTGGTGTTTATTTTTGAAGATTGTTTATATAAAAGGGATGTGGTTTAATTATTTTTAATATTAACCATTTATTTACATCTGGTAAATGATCATAACAAGTGCTCACTAGCACTGTTGCGCTGATATTTGTAGTGTGATGAAGAAATTACTTAAATAAAACAAATCATTCAAAATTTTATTTTATCAGTTTTATTTATATCTCATCCAGTACAACAGTTGTCTTCTCAGAAACATAGAGACCGTCCAAGAATTTTCGGATATCTTTGTTTTTGACAGTTGTGGACTGTTGGATAAGAGCTGCTGAACTTGAAACATCTTCTAGGGAGTTTCCTTCAATGATAAGTTCATCCTTTTGCTTGGGCGAGTTGACCACAGTGACGCCTGGGGCCATTTTTACCCTCCTGATGTATTTCTCACCAAGGAAATTACGGATTTCAATGATGGAGTTTCCTTCTGTGGTTACACAGTTAATGGGGAAGTGAGCGTATACAGCACGCATTTTGTATTGGAAACCCTTAGTGACACCTGAAACAAAAAATAATGATTACATTTTAATAGTAGCAAGTGGATGTCAATATTTTTAAACGCTCATTGCCTATCATTGAGCGATAACTGCAAATCACCAAGAATAATCTTGACAGAAAACTTGTCCTTACAACTGCTGAACCCTGTTTGAAATAGATCAGTTTGATTTACTCTAATTTGATCTTTAGGTTAACTTAATTGATCACTCAAAGTAGGGAGAAGTCTGGGATTTGAACTTGATTATAGATGGCTTTACAAAAACATTTTGTTCTCATAATAATTTCAATAAATCTTATTGCATTATTCTTATGAGCACTTAATTAATGTTATTGTTATTACCAGTACATTATTATAAAAGCCTTAGATGTCCTGAAGCCTTTACAGCATGTAAACAATGTTTCCATAGGCAAATAATTTAAATATTTTTACATACTTTAAAAAGAAAAATGGAATAAAAATATCACGAATAACAATAATGGTTCATAACAAATTCATAACCACATGACTTGTATTAATGGACGTGATTTTACATACAAGGATCACAAATAGTTATTGTTTATTGTTAAGACTCACCTTTGATCATGTTCTCAACATGTGAGCAGACGGTTCGGACAGCGGCGAGCTCTTTCTTTGAGCCGAACCACTTCTCCACCTTCAACATACGAGGGTTCATCATGCGAATATCCACCGCCAAGTGTTTGAAGTTCCTCTTCAAAACACCCCGAGGTCCTTTTACCGTCACCAGACGGGACTTTACATGGACTGTCAGCCCATCTGGGATTTTGACTTTCTGATTCGCAACAATCTGCTTCATGTTGAGGCCTAAAATTAAATAAATACACCGATATAACCTATATCCACTTTGACAACTTTGCTTACACAGTTTTTAAGATTAACTTCACAAAATATTAATGGAGAACAACGCGCAGACATAAAAGGTATATATCGAAAGGAATAAATATCCTTTTCATTAAGAAATCACTAAAATATTTTTAGATTTCAGTTCTAAAAGTAATTCATCGCTTACTTTCAGTGACACAGAGAGCCGAAAAGAACGAATCAACGAAAGACGTTTGACGTTTGTATTCTGGTGTTGCATGCACTAAATATATATTGTCTATTTTCTTGGTTCTATATTAACATTTGATCACAATTTTCTCAAGTTAAATACAGCATCGTTATTTTTAGATCAAATACATAGGAAATTATCCTTGTAATCGTTTTCTACAATTGGACTCCTTCACTCACAGACTAAGTAGAGATGCACTCATATAATCTTTGGTTCCATCTGAACTAGAAAGTATCAAATACATATTAATAGTTGCTTTATCATTCTCATATTATACAAAATTCTTGTTAAGATTAAATATATCGCTTTGTCTGAATTAATAAAAAACAAGTAAAAAGTAATATCTTTGGCTTTCTATCATAAAAACTTCTACCAAATAAAAATGTGTGTTTGACATCTGTGCAGCTGACACTGACAGTGCAATCTGCAATGGTAGGCTAAAATGACATGTATGACATATCATTCATTTCTGTTGTATACTGTATAGGTTATATTTTTAAAATAAAATTCATTTGATAATATAACAGAAATAATGCTCTTAAGAAAAATACTTCATACAGAAATAAATAGAATATTTATCAGAGGTTTATAAATTGTGCTGTTTATATGAAATTATATTGTATAATATATAGAAATCTATTAAAATGAATTAATACCTATTTTAGGATTAGCTGCATCGCCTGCATCTAATTCTCCATGGGACATAGTAGCCGGGGTTTGTGTAGAAAGATTGCCTGTAGTTACGCCACCACTGAATGAAATTCAAAAGAAATACAAAGACATGCTGTGGAAGATAGAAATTGAGAAAAGTTTAAAATCAGACCATGAACTTCGATGGGAAAGTGACAAGTGGGTGTGAAATGGTTTAATAACTATAGTCATAAGCTAATAATTCTTTGAGATTGTTTTCTGAGCAGTTAAAAAGGTCTCTCCTGATACTATACCTGAGTTAGTTCTATCCTCTGCTATCCAAATACAATAACTATTATACCTGAATATAACAAATAGTTTCTAGTTAATAGCTGTTCTATGAAGTTACCCACCTATACACACCCACACCCCCTTCCTTTCCTTCAGCCCTTTGTTGTCCACTGCTGGACATAGGCCTCCCCTAATCGACGCCACCCCACCCGGTCCTGTGCCCTCACACCCCCTTAAAACTCTTAAAATTTTACAGGGTACAAGCAGAACTCCTCAAGAATGAATCTGCTGATGTTGATATAGATGCAGTCAGTAAAATCACTGCACAGGACTTTGAGGATGCAGCAACAGAAGAGTTGGCAAAGTTCAAATTTGCTGATATTGTTACTGGTACTCATTTTAGTAATTTTTATAGTACTTCATATTTGTAAATACTTTGGACATGTTATACTCTATTTACCTCATAAGGTCTGTGTTTAAATCATAATTAACACTTGCTTTATAATGAAGGATAAAATTGTAAGAGGTGCAAGTTTCACCTCTTTAAATTCTCTTGCTTGACATTAATATAAAGTTTAATATTACACACAATGTAAAAATTGTAGATGCCGACAAGAAAGGTGACAAAACATCTGCTGATAGATGCTTACAGAGGCACTTGGTTCTCACCACACAGTTAAAACTTGGAAATGATGTGAAAACCCTTTTGCCGCAGGGGCTTTGGCGGGAAGGGGAAACTCTGAGACAGGTAAAACAGACCACAGATATAAATATAACAATACAAATACATATTTAGGTACTTGTCAAGATTTTCATCTATCAATTTAATACATTTGTTAAGGGATGTTATATAAATAATTTGTAAATATTAGAATATTTCTGTTCTAGAGTGCAGAAAGGATAGTGTCTGAGCAATGTGGACCGGAGCTAAAAGTACAATTTCTCTCAAATGCTCCATGTGGTTTTTACAAGTACAAGTATCCATCGGAAATCAATGGAAAAGTTGGAGCAAAGGTAAGTTACATATTTGCATGGCTTACTTCAAAAATAGAACAGAATGGGTATTAATCAAACCCCTGCTCATAATGAAAATTTTTCTATCATATGCCAGTTAGAATCTGACTATTACTTGCTTTATAGCACAGAAAAATATCGCAAGGCTATCCAAAAGTAGGTCTGTTATGTGTTGATAATGATGAACAAGTTTAGATTTCTATGTAAACACCAAACAAATTTACTCTTACCCATCCCTTGGCACAATCCAATTATAGAAGTTATGCGTCTTCACAAGATGGCGCTACCTGTAGTTGACGCAAACATAGTTTTTCTTTAGTTGATTACGGGAGGTTCAAACATGTAGTTTCTGTAAAAACCGTTATTGAAAGTTCTTATCCAGAATAGTTTACATGCACACATTAATACAAATCTATAATTAGAAAAATCATAGAGCACACACCACGGGCTTTACTTTGAAGTAGTTCTCTTTAATTACAATGTTCCATATTTCATTTTGCGTTTCCGTATAAAATTCTGTTAAATCGTTAAAGCGCCACAGCTGCTGTACTGTTCTTTAATTCTAGGATTTTTTCTAGGACTAATGTGACGAAACCACATACAATTTAATCCGTAAATTATTTTTTGTTTACAGATTTTCTTTTACTATGCCAACTACAAAAGCGGAGACTCACCAAACAAATCTAAAATCAATTGGCTCACTAGAAACGAACTCACGGAAATACTACCTGACCGTTACAATAAATCTGTACAAGATTTCCTAATACAAGAAAACTTTTAGTTGTTGCCATAGATATAAGAAATAGTTTAGATTATTAAATTACTTAAATAAATCTTAAAACGTACTGTTATGTTTTTCATTTAGTCTGTTGTTTAGATCTCTTCTTAAATATTTAGGCCATAATCCATCTTGTTGACCTACCTCTAAACTAAACAAAAAAGGAAATTAGAATTAGAATTTTATAGACGAAAACAATTCTACGTAAGTGAAGTGTATATTAATATCTTATAAACCTTGTTTGCGATAAAGGAGTTGTTTTGTAAAAGATTTCTATAATGCGCAGTTAGCTTCTACTTCCCACATTTACGGCGAAATAATATGTAGCGCGAATCTCCTGTACGAACGCTTCACAGTAATGCTTCAAATAGAAGTTTATTCAAACAATGAGCGTGATTTACGGGTAAACAAATTTGTGTTCGGTTCCGAACTTTCCAGGGTATAACATTTGTGCCTAATTGTAAATTGAACTTTATTGATAGCGGTGTAAAGTAATTTTTTTTGTGGCACACACATTCGCTTTCGGTAATAATCGATACAAGATTGCTTTTGAAGTTTGAATTTATAGTGGTGTAATGAAAGCTTAATTTACCTTGTATAGATGGGTTAAGATGGAACATGTTTGCTGCACTTCTCAAGGCTCCCGGTCGTCTTTTCGGGCTCGTTTACAAACACCGGGCCAGACTGTTTTTCGTTTTGCACGGTGTGAGATTAAATCATATACGTGAAAAGTAAATAAACAGTTGGAATAACACTTAATGTAGGTGGGTATAAGACGCGTGTAATTTATTACACAAGCTTTGAAGATTTTGTTATTTTTGAGGTAGTAGAAACAACTGTGTACCTACCTGTGTGGTTTTGTAGTTCTATTAATCAAGTCTGTTGTTTTTGGATTCCAAATTCAAAATCCTAAATAATTTTTAATTGTGTATCTATGTACGGTTAAGGACGTTAAAATCAGTGCCTAATGACTACACCTCAATAAGCAGGTTGGAAAAAAGACGCCGACAGAATTCACATAATCTGCGTCAAACTTAGATAAAATGGGCAATAGAAACTGAGTGGGCCATTGTTCCAGTTTTAATGGACCACCCGACTGATATCGGTTTGGAATCTTCGCAAAAACTGTTCTGAAACATCCGCTTGGAAAAAGAAAAACAAAGTAGTCACCTTCGAAAAATTCCTTACTGCATTTTATCTAGAGTATTCACAGTTCGATAGCGCCACGGTGTTAAATTGTTGACAACACAAAGTTATCGCCGCAAAGTGAGATCTAAGTGATGGCACTGTTATGTCGGACTGTGGGTTAGTTACGTTACTTACAATAATAACAATTGTTCCTTGCTTATCAAAATTTTTATTCTTATTAGTACCTAATGAAAAATTTGTCATTTAAAATCACATTAATAGGTACCTAACTCAATACAACCTACTTACATACCCTTACGCTTATCACAAATTGTTTCTCGACAAAAAGTACCGTAAACATCCTTACATTCCTTAGATAAAATTGCGGTCACTTATAGTTACTAAGACGTGGAGACTTTTTCTATCACATCAATTGGACATTTCGTGTTAACCAGGAATACTTGGTAGGTAAGAATACATAAAAGACCGAGAAGTAGGTAGCTCTATTTGAATTTGTAACTATTTTTTTAAATTGGACCGAGTACTATACGATCGATAAATAAAATAGAAGTATGTAGTTGCACTAATAAAGAAGAATTTCAAATGAGTATTTAGTGTAGTTGGGTCACGTAGGTATTAAACATTTACAAGTAGCCTTACCTGCTCTACATTCGTGCTGCTCGTTCGTAAGTGGATTAGTCAACATAATTTTAATAAGATATAGGGTAGGGGTTGGAAATTATCTACTTACTGCCTTTACATTCGAACTGTAAATTAGCAGGACTTAGTACATAGTTGAAAATTTGATGAAAAGCCGCCGTATCGTAGCATTGTATCAAATTTCGTAGCATTGTATCTACGATTGCAGATTTCTTTTTAAAAATTGGTCTTAAAAAAGGTTGTTCTTGCATAAAATAAAATGATATGAGTAAATGTAAGGTAGGCAATAGGGCGCGGGAGCGAGCGCGGCGCGGTGGAGAAGATGACTCCGCTGGATGGGTTACATCGATGATCGAATGGAATGTGTAAGCGTGTATGCGCGTGTGTGAGGCGCGGGGAACAGGCCGGCTGCCAGGTGGGCTCCCATTAGCAGCGGCGGGGCTTGAGCGGCCGCTCTTCATCTTTATGATAATTATTTTCTGTTTGTTTTCGTCGAAGAATCGGCCCGCCTCGCCGACCAACGCTTCTCAGAACCGACTTCCATTGTGGTAAATTAAAGCCGCCCGGACCCCTGCCACGACGAGAGATAATTCGACAGGATGCCGTATATTATTAATTGCACTATGACTTGTGGAAATGGAGCTTTGAGTTCAGTGAGTCATTCATTCTGGTGGTAGGAACGCAACGCGCCCGCGTGGGAACGCAACGCACTCGTGATTTACACTCGCCTCCACTTTACGAGCTTTTAAAATACTCTTTTTAAATACCTGTTTTGAAATTTCTCCAACTTAATTTCAATTTACTGTTCGGAATTTACTTCTTAGCCTCGACGAGTTCGTAAACACATAGCGCGAATCAATTAAGCCTGGGGGGGTAGAGCGATAAATTTCCAATTAACCGAATCGCGAGCATCGAATTGGTCCTGGACGATCGGTTCGTTAACTAGAGTTAACAAGGTAATAAATAGGGAGTTCGAGGCGGACACTAGTGACCAATAAAAAGAAAACCGTAAATAAGCCGAATGCACGCAATAAAAAAGAGGAACCTCATAATGTTTACAATCTTGTGGCTTTATTCACTTTGTGTTCCAATTTCATGCTAAATCGAGCGGATAAAATCCTCCTTTATCAGGCAGACTCACCGTCTCGGCGCAGTCCGTTCCTCCGGGCCTCCCCGCGCGCCGCGGCCCCCGGACCGCATCTCATCATCCGCTCGAGCCGCTATTAAATACAAATTTAACATCAACCCTGAATGAAGCACAGCGCGTTGAAAGGACCAATGACAATTTAATTTGTGGGAACTAAATGGATATTATTCCTTTGTCATACCTTTTGATAAATTGTTGAAATGGTGCGGTTATAAAGCCAAA
Source organism: Clito sp. Burns02 (assembly GCA_018250795.1). Classification (NCBI taxonomy): domain Eukaryota; kingdom Metazoa; phylum Arthropoda; class Insecta; order Lepidoptera; family Hesperiidae; genus Clito; species Clito sp. Burns02. The sequence continues at coordinate 4,549 of DWOF01000159.1, read as the reverse complement.
GTTTAATGGTGGTGCCTATATTTGTCTAGGTTCTTTTTTCAAAGTTTTATACGAGTAAGACAGTTAAATTTTGAATGGGATAGTCCGCTTCCGAAGTAGGTAAGGTACCTAATGATAGTTAAAATTGTACAGTAAATAAATAAGTACATTCTGTAACTAGTAGGTACCTAATCCAATAGGATTGACGTGTAGCTCAATAACATTTCAAGCTGCAGAACGTTAAAAAGCTCTACCTTTAAAATAAAGGACCTTTCATACTTGTGTTGCGATCTTTTACAGCAGATAAATAGGTACGTCTACGAAAAAAGCCTTACAAAAAATATCGTGAGTTACGTCGACCAAACAAACATATCTAATTAAATAACAGTAATCTACTTTTTAAATACACACATAATGATAAAAAATATCTTCGAGTAGGTAATCTAGACAACAGGTGTCGGTATAGTAATTAACATTTGGTGGGAAGTGAATAAAAGTATTTTAAGCGCGCGTTTTCGAATGCATCATGTGTGAAGTGCGCATGAGGCTCAAGAGTGCATTGGTTAGGAGGCTCGACGGGTTATTAATTTTATGGTGTCGATGGCCGCACGCACCTGGCTGCAGCGGTCACTGCCGCTGCGACTGCACCCCCCGCTCTCCGCCTCGGAATCAATCACGTATTTGTGTGTACAGATGTTATTTTACTGTTACCCACCTAGGACACTATTGATATCGAGTACGTTTTAATCCGTCGCAATCTCAAATAAAGCTACAATATTGACATTAATCTACAGTCATATATATTTAAGAACCTTTTCTTTCTCTTGTAATCGAAACTAATAATCTGTATTACCTCATAAGATCAATACTTAATGATTAAAAGTAATTAACAATAGGTTATCAGTCACGGCGTGTCTGTAAGTATGCAGACGGCATTCCCCTCCTAATCGAACAGGTTGGAGGCTGTGCGCGTGCATTACAATGTAAATGGCACATTCGTCTACAGGTGCCAAAGAGAACTTGAACTCACTACCCAATGGGTAAGACTAGCAATTCAGACGCACTGCACAATTGCAGTAAAACAACGATTTCGTTTTAGACGTGTACTAGGTACCTAGGTACTCGCGTACAAAGAATGCGGGTCAGTACTAAAAACTAAAATTAGTCTAACACAACTCATTATTTGTTAACAAGTTTAAGTTAACATATTAGTTAACATAATACCTATTGGTAATTAAAGTCTCAAAATTAATATTGACTAAAAATATAGGTAGGTACCTACCTATATCAAATCACGTCGCATAAATATGTATGGGGAAGTATACGACTCAACTATGCTTTCTGAAACTGATCAAAGGCATGAGAAAACTACGAGTAGGCAATAACAAACGCGACTGCGGCTAATGCCGAAGTATAAAAGGCATAAGTCGTAATAATGTTTTAACGTTTCGATTGGAAGCCCAGACGAAAAGAAAACAAAGAGAATAATCATTTAGTGAAGGCACAAATTCCAACGGAAACACCGGTGATAGGCGGCTGTGAAGTATGGGGGTTATTCGAGGTAAGAACTGATAGAACAACCAAACTTAGTGTAAAGTATTTGATAAAGTAGCGCTTGGCGTTGATTAAGAACAGCGGTAATTCTTCAAAAAATTAATGAACGGGTGTATTTGCAGTTGGATCAGTTTTTTAAAGTTTTGTAATTTATATTTAGGTATGAACGGACAACACACCTTTAACCAATTGTTCACACCCATAAACTACATTAGAAAAACGTACGAAGCACTTACGAGTAGGTACTTACACATAAATGTACCTACAACTAACAATATTCTAAGCATTAATCCATACAATTAGTAGAGTCGAGTAGAGCGTCAAATACAAAGACATCAACGAGAGTTCGATACCTGTGTTTACTCGAGCCTAGTCACCGGTCGTGTACACGCAAGGTAGGTCTTTAAGAACCTTCGACACAAAAGGGTTCCCGAACACAAAGTATACATGTTTGACCAGTTCACAAACATTAAAATTAGGTAGCCATAACTGTATAGTTATTGCATCCTAAAGCTACGTAAGCTTCCGTCACAATAGAAAAAAAACATATTGAAGGTGCTGACTGCTGAAAGGCGCGATGTCGGGAATGTAGGCTGTCCTGGGTTTGATTCCTAGCTGTGAAATTATGACTTTAAGGTTGCAGTACGTTTCAATCTTTGTTTAAATACGTTTAGATACAAAATTTCAATGTTTGTTTTAGGTAGATACGAGTAGATAGTTAGAAGGGATTTTTTTTGTATTGTGTAGAAGGGTCAAACAAAATAAGTTTCACAATTACGCACTTTTACCGGTTACTACTGTAGGTAAATGAAATCTGTAAATGCAAAATCAAAAGTGTCCTGTTATTCCAAATATAAATGTTCTATTTCCTTGAATTGTACACCAACAACAACAACAATAATAAAACATTAAAAACATCGTGAACAGGATACTAACTGAACAGGATACCTAGGTAATACCTAGGTACTCAAGCAGTCTGTGCCGTGGTGAGCTATAGCTACGATTTTCAGTTTTTCTAATGAATCTTTTCAGCAGTTTAAACATTTAGGGTACCTACCTATATTACAATAGAGATATTTTGTTGTAAAATGATCAATAAGGTAAATATATCTAGGTATGTACCTACATAGGTAATTAAATCTTATAAAATTGTGACTTCCTTTTTTGTATATTGAAGTTGATCCATACGACCTATAAAAACATTAATTAACGTCGCAGGCAGGTCAATAAACATGTAGACTTAAAAGCAAACATCAAAGGTTTCCTTCGTTTGAAAATAAAACTAAAAGACATTCTTGCACAAGTGCGTCTGTCAACAAAGCCGAGGATGACGAACGTTTTAGCACTTCCATAAAAACTAAAGCGAAACTATGGTCAATAAATTAATAACTCATCGTCAAATACCTCCAATTACAGGACAATATAAACCGGAGTCAAGCAGGTAAACAAAATAGAGCTGTTATAAATTTTACAAGAGCGGTCCAAGCCCACACTCCCTCTCGATCGCATTATGCAGTTTTTTTTGTAGAGTTTTTGCTCATTGGCATTCGCTTTGTGAGCTTACTTCCGTCGGTATTTTTTTTATGGTGGCGCTATCTCGGATACAAAGGCCTTAATATACGAGGCAAAATAGTACGTTAGCGCCACCAGCCACTACCCTCTCGTCACATTTTACCGAAAGGAATTAACCGCATAGACACCCATTTATTTATAATGCGTCACCGTTTTGGAATGGGGTGGGTGGTTTTTAATTACTGTTTATGAAATTGATGTAGGGTTGGTTTCAGGTGGTGGGTCTAATTTTATGTCCCACTGCTGGGCTCGAACCTCAAAACAATATAGAGAGCCTGGACTTGCTTATACAATGCTACTTATATTTCTCTACTTGCAGATTTCTAGAGAGATGTAGTAGTTAGAAATAACTTGCGTAAACGAAGCTTTTGATGAGGTCAAATCTTCTTCCAATAAACTATGACAAGGTGCTTCGTGCCCTCTGAATCATGGAATCAGTAGGTATTCGGTATAAGCACTGCATCTTCTTGGTCTTAAAATGATGATGAAAAGATATTTTTCAAGTGAAATACCGATAAAGATTAGCTGCTTTGGGGTCATTTTATAAAAATAACTGTACATAATGCGCTTACTGCACAATGTGGACGCACATCACAAAAAGGTACCGTACACCGCATGCTTTTAAAATGCGTGTTTGCATTATCTTAAAATCTTCGCACAGCTTTTGTGCGGCTGTTAACTTTCCCTGAGTGTCGCTGTCATTTTTTTCACTATGGTGTAATGTCGAGGAGCAGTGTTTTTGTTTTGTCTGCACGTTAGATAAATAATCACCATTGTCCCATAAGCGCCAGCGGCTCAGAAAGAGCTCTTCTTGTAAATACTCCGTGCAGAAGCACTCTGACCATTAGCCATTGTTTACGTTTCGAGAACGAATTGTTTTATTTCAGATTCAAATCTCCGTGAGATGAGATATATTTTTCACTGAGCTTTTAGTTTTCCATGAAACTTATCGGCATTACGGTTCCTTTAAAGCTCACAATGTCTAATTGTGGAGTGTAGAGTGTTTAATGTTATCAACTTATCAGATTTGTGTATCGTTAAAAGTAACGGTTCAGGTGGTTTTGTGATTCATTTTAAATGAGTCACGTTTTTAGTTTTTACCCTTTGCAATATTTGGTTAAAATCGTATCTAACAAGTGATACTATTTATACCTGTATAAAAAGTAATTTTAATGAAAATTTAGCACCTACATTACATAATTAAATATTTATAATTTATTGTTATCGTTCTACCTAGATGCTGAAATATTTTTGAAAATATTCTACACCCAAGTAAGGAAATACCTTTATTACGATTCTATAAGTAGGTGGTTATTTTGTAAGTAAATTGAAGGCTTATCCTAAACTAGCAAACGCCAGCGACTTCTTCCGCGTGAACGATAATTTTCCCCGTTTTTTACACATTTTCCATTATATCTTCGCTCCTAATAGTTGCAGCGTGATG
>DWOF01000158.1:0-12808 GCA_018250795.1 Clito sp. Burns02 | reverse complement strand
ATTATTAGCTGTTTTTATTTCCAAGAAGTTTTTATCAATAAATACCTATAAAACATGAGGTAAATAATTAAATATGAATGATATTAATATTTCTTGTAATATTATATAATAATAATTCTTAGCATATTATAAATGCACTATTGCATTTTGAACATGATTGTCTGTTTGATGCAATAGTTTCTTGCTACATTGTATGCAATAGAAAGAAAATTGTTTTTCTTAGCGACACTGATGAGCTCACGACCGACCAAAACAGCAGCGTGCCATTTCGGCAATTATTTTGCATTGTGGTTAAATTGGCAATACCTTTACAATAGATCATTTCACTACAGGTATAATACGAATGCCATGAAATGAAATTAAAATCTATTTTATTTATTTTGTTATTTAGGTAGGTACCTACCTATACAAATAAGTACGAGAAAAATGCGCTTGGATTGAATTTGATGACGGTATTTTGTTTTACGTTACATAATATTATTTATGTAGGAAATATAATGGATAAACCTAATTATCATTGCGATTTCGTCGAGATGTTTCGGAAGGACGTAATAGTGTGAACTGTGTGAACTGCTATGCAAAAACTCGTTTAACAATACGAGTACATATTGACGTGTATCTTATTATAAGCAGCTAACTACGTATATCTAGGTACCTACCTACAGTACATAGTGCAAAGTAATTTGCTAATTTTCTGAGAATCGTAAATGTAAATTGAACATTTTCCTTATACCCTTTACCCTTACATTTTTTTGTTTTATTCCTTAAGAGTAGCAAAGAAAGAGAGTTGTACCTAAGTGAATTGCGCCCAAGGGTATCAGGTTAATAATGGTAAGGGTAATAATGGGTATCAGGGGCCAGTTAAAATAATATGATTTTCTGCATAGGTACTCCTTTGTTTGTACTGACCTCTAAGTACGAGTATTTACGTAGTTTTGATGGATCCGGTAAAGAAATAAACACCTATTAAACCTTGCTTTGTTTCCGTCGGAATCGTAAGTAGGAAGTTCCACTATAATTAAGTCATATATCCGAATAATAACGTACTTAGCGAAAAATATAATACATTTAATATTAATTTAAAATATTTTTCACTAATACAGCCTCGTTTCCAATTATGTACTTGGGGGAATCGGTTTCAATTTCCGTCAGGCTTCTCTCTTTTCAGGGAGCCGCTCTAGTATTTAGTAACTAGCATTATTAAAATTATTTACTATCTAGCTGATGCCCGCGGTTAGACCCGCGTATAATTAAAAAAAAATTTTTTTGGATATTTTATATAGCCTATGTTCACCAGGGATAATGTAGAATTCCAAAGAATTATTCAAATCGGTCCAGTAGTTTCAGAGCCTATTCCAATCCAACAAACAAACCAATCTACACTAGGTAATATTATAAAGAAGAAGGTTCTTTATATTATTACCTAGTGTAGATCTACTTGTTGAGGTAAATTGAATTAGTTCCATATTAATTTTTGAACAGCTTGTGGCCTCCGCCAATCAAATTGAATGGCATTATCCAATTTCTAGACTTCAACCCTTATATTATCAGAAAGAAAATTCATTATCAACATTAGTTATGTATTAGGTACTTAGGTGACGACAGCGATGAAATTATATTTGTATCTTTATTACTTCCGACTTCGTATCAGCCCCTCATTGTAAAACTTTTATGTGCTTAAAACTAAAGCGCTGTTTATGCGTTTAATGTTTTTCCATACGAGTATTTATAATCAAGTACGTCACAAATCAATACCTGTACTTACTTCTTAATCATACCCGTATTCGTGCGACAACGACCGGAGACAGCCAGACGGGCATGTTGACGTCGAGTCAAATGGATAATAGTGTTAACAGGCTTTACGAGGTTTACGGTGAATATTTCGTCATTGCCTTGTTGAAGAAACAAATACAGTTATTGATACAGTGTTAGTCATACAGTTTTCCGACACTTAAATTGTAATCCTTTGTACGCAGATGACCGGATTTTACATTTATGCAAATACGCGTATAACAGTAACCCGTAAAGTTCATAACTAGTTTGTTTACGTAATACACATAAGCATGAAAACAGTCACTGTAAGGCGTTCAGTAAATCGTCTTGGCAACTCATTAGTTCAATGAGAAGTCACCTACATTTCTACTGAGAAAATCTTAATAGCGACGCTTCTACTCCTATCTATTGATTATTATGCCATATTTTATCTAACTGGGGCGAGAAAGAACTGCATTAAAACGTTTTATCAATTACTCCATATATTTTATATTTGACTAAAATTCTCCCATATCTCTTTTTATTGTCGCCAACTCTTAATGGCTTCCTATTCGGCAGCGGAGACAGTTACGATCGCTCAGTCTTTTTTCTATACTGTCCGATCCACTTTCTCCTGAATACTTGAAATGCAAATTTGAGTATCTCTGTGATTCCCATGAACTAACGACAAGTTCTCTCTATTGATTTTCTTGTTCTCTTTTTTTACATTACACTCCAGATTTGTACCCTTTCATATTCAATTGGCCTGATTGAAATGCAAGTATGAAATAGACAAGCAAACTCAAAGTTTTACTTAGCCCTATTTGGTGGGGATGCGTTGCCACTCAGGACTAAGACGATCGCCTCGAATGTAGCTGTGAGGGCAACTACATTCACCAACCGAAACACAAGCACTTGCGTCACGGTGCATTAAGAGGGAAAAGTGGTACTTTCTCGAGTGAACAACAAAGGTTCTACGTTAAAAAAAATATAACTGATTTTTTTGTTGCAAAGAAAAAAAAGGATTATCTACTTTTTACTATAAGCCTGTTTAATCGTTGCTGATACGGGTCTCTAGCTTGGATTTCGACTTTATAAATGTTTTGCAGGATATTCGAGAAAGTGCGGCAGTACTTCGGTGCACAGAGCGAGTCAATTCCGATGTCGTTTGTGCTGGGCTTCTACGTTAGCCTGGTGGTGAAGCGATGGTGGGAACAGTACAAGCTGCTGCCGTGGCCCGACACGCTCGCGCTCTTCATCTCCGCCGGCATCCCTGGAGCGGTTAGTAAAGTAAAGACGAGACAAGTATTCATTACATCACTGCATGAATTTTATATGTAGTAACAGCATCGCGCAAGCTTATTCTAATGTCTGCTATATAATAAATTTTGTAGACATTCTCTTGGCCTCAACTCTTGTTATGTCCCAGTACTGCGCACGGCACTCTCCCCGCAACTAAGCAACGCGGGAGGAGCGGATATTGATTTATCTCATTTATACATTGTACAAATCAAAGTAAATATCTATTTAATTTTCGTATCTAATGTAGTTAAATTTTGAATGTACTATAGATATTCATGTTTGCGACGTGAATTATGATAAAATCCCTTTGATCATAAAGTTCGTAAAACCAAAAATACTTTTAAAAAATTTTTGCCGTAGGCAATGGAATAAAAAAATTGACGAAATTCCTTAACAATTTTAACACGAAATAACAAAATTCAAAAATTCCTCATATCTCTCTTCCAATAAGGTAACATTATATTTAAAAAGATCACAATGAAATTTTATTCCTCAAATAAGGTAAAATACTTTGACTCACTTGGAAAACGTGTTTGAACGTTGAGTCAGTATGTATTTTCAGAAAATCATTTCCGCACCTGTCAGCAAAATAAACTCTACTTGTTGTACTAACCGCCTGTCGCTATAGGTATATAAACAATATATTAAATCATGAAAGGTAAATCACGTAACGTTCAAATATGTAATACGTATTTGGCTTGTCTATTCGTGCTTACCTAGTGCATAGAGTACCTAAAGTTGGTAATAACTAATAACAATATACCTACTTGTTCATAAATTTTGAATCCACATATCACGTTCGCACATACTCGTAGCTAATAAGGAGAGCCTAATATAATGAACAAAAATTTCTATGGTACGATATCTGGTAAAATACCTAACTACCCAACTATAAATTGCTGTGTAACTTTAAATTGTAAGGTGATGCCGTAAAACAAATTAATTTTAATTGCCATGCGAATAATCTAGACACTATTGAAGATTGACTGGCGAATTGTTTCTCGAGGCGATAATTTTAGGTGGCGTTGGCCGTCAGCTTCTTCGTTATTGAAAAACGTACAAGCGACCCGCTTACAAGGTAATGTATGTTAATAAAGGAATTAATTAAAAGCAGTTTTTGCTATTTTCATTGCGCAATCGCATTTTATTCTGTTGGCAGTTGCGATACAAAAAAAACACCATTTGATTTTATTCTTGTAATAATGACGCACCCGCCGGCCTATTGTCCTTCCTTCAAGGAGCTATATTATAAAATATATACACATAAGCGTGATTGTAAATATTATACTTTCAGCAAATGGTATTGTTACTGACTTTAATTTAACAACAAGTCTCAGCATCGCTGTAACAAAATGATATCAGACTGACGTCAAACAATGTGTGTCCAATTTGAGTAGGTACACCAACAAATAGCTTACTATTTCATTAAATCATGTTTGTATTCCATACATGTAACTAAAATACTTGATAGATTTCAGATCCGGATTCCAGATTCGGAATTTGGAATTTTTTTTAATGGTTGTTTATCAAAAGGATTGCGAAGAAACGATAAATATTTTACTTTAGTGAAATATTTCCTATTGTGTTGTTTTAATTGTATTTAATTAGTTATTGACGTGTCTACGATGTCGCGTGACTCTATTTTAATTTGTTAACGCTGCTAGGTAGTCGATCCTTGGCCGTAATTGGCAACATTTTGTTCTACGGGCAGCACTGAAATTTTAAAACTGTATCGTTGCACCGCGGCTTCTACTCGTAGATTGTATGTAGCTTTGTAGCTGTACAGCTGCAGTAATCAGGTGCCTTTTTAAAACAAAAGAAAAACTATATGCAGTTGGTATAATACGAGTACATGTTCCATCAATTACTTACTTGAACATTTGGTAACAAAGTTAACTTTTCGCGTTGCCGTCGGGAACGATTTTATGCAATATTTATGCAATTAATCGAACGGTCCGAGTAGCACTCAGCCATGCGACTTTTATTTTCACTATTGCGTACTGTTGTGGTTTTTTCCGGCGAATTGTTTCACTGGCTGTGGCACCGGCATATACTTTCGTTCTCGGCACCGTCCGGGTGGTTACTTCATTTTGCTAAAATATCTTAAAAATGAATTTCCGTAAATGCGACATTTGTTTGAAGAGTGATTCAGAATGGCTTTGTCTCTTTATGTCCCATTTTGTCTACCATTCGGGGTAGGGGCAATTGGGTAAATCGTATCGGATTTTTTCAAATTTCTATATTACCAACTTCCTTGTTAAATAGATGAGGTAATACAATACCCACATTATGAGTAGTATATTTTTTATGGTATTTGCCCACCTTACGAAGTTACATTTAGATCAAATTGCATTTTGCATATTTTCCTCAATTGCGAAACCAAATAACATTGTAGGTATGCATGCATGTCTTCTTGTAGAGCAGTTTATTTAAATAGGTAAAGATCTTTAGATAGAAGTAGGTTCTTAGAAATATAAATGGCAGCAATAAAAGAAAAGGTAGTACCTATAAATACCTATTCATTTTAACCGCGCCGACTAATAAATCCATTTCATTTAATTTAATTACACCCATATACTCGTATTTATTGGCATTAAAAATAATGAATGTCGTTTATATAAACTCATTTTTCTTTAGAAAATGTGACTGTTTAATTAGTTTAATTAGTATTTATTATATTAGACTCAAACTATAATTAAACCAATTGAAGCGATACTAAATGCAAACTAACTAATTCGTAGGTATTTTCATTAAGAGTATTTCCAAATGGGCATTCGTAATCAGCTGTACGAGATAGTATAGTAAAACTACACACAAAGAGATGGTTATCCTGATTGTTCCATAGTCCCAACTATATATATACTGAGATGAATGAATAGTGTAAATGACCTCTCGCAAATTGTTTACATTTGGCATTATTTTTACTCCTTTATTACTGTTTGATTAAAGGATAACCATTCTATATTGTAGATCTGCTTCTGCCTTAAAATTCGCACCATCACACCACCTGCGGCACCTTTTTCTAGGATTTATGAAATGAATAAAATATTTATTATTCTCTTTTCCTTAAAATCTACATGCGCCTTTTGTATGCGTGACCTTCGTTTGTCTACGTCTTTTTAATACCTACTCATATGTATCAATGAAACGAATAAAATATTTCGATAGTTATATACAATTTTAGTCTACGTAATGTACATGATATTCTTACGTATTATTTTTTAATTACATATTTACTGTAACGTATTTACAATTACATTACAATACGCTATTACAATACACATTCGGACATGACTGCATAGATATTATACTTCCTTGAGTTCAGTCTATTGTTGCAAAAGTTGGTACGTTATGAATAAGAGACGAAGGTGATTTAAAAATAAGTCATTGTAGATGTGAGGTTATGTTGATAGATAAATATCAACCTTTTGTCTTCTTCTTTGACGCCGCAAAAAGAAACAATGACTGTGTGAGGTAAACATCCGCAATAGCAGTGCCGGTCGCCGGTAAAAACGCGATTTAACACAACCAATTACAAATAAGTACCTATAGCTGCAATGCCTCAATAAATTTTACTTTCAAATTTACTTGGAAAATGCTTATTTTCAAATCATCAATTAAATCCTATCGTAAAGTTAATCAATTGTATAGCCCGGCTTACCGATGGTTGCACAATGGTGGAAGAAAAATGGCATTCAAAATGTTTTGATGATTTTTATGAGTGGTATTTTATATTCTTTATGTAATTTAATACGTGCATACCTACGATTTTATCGACGATACGCCTAGGTTATAATATTACAATAAAAGGTTACCTACCATGCGTAATTAATACATTATGTTATGCATAAAAGGTATTCGAGTATGTATGAAACTTGAGGACACATTACGATTCGCCATTGTCAGGGCTAGCACCTTTGAAGGCATAATGGTCTCGCAACAATGGACAGACACTACATTGAGATTTCAATACAATAATGTAGTTACAGATACATTGTTTACCTCTAAACACTTTTATACGATACTTCTGTGTTTAAAGAATGAAAGTGAATTTTCACATTTGTACCAAGATTTGAACGCACAGTAATTTAAATAATTAAATAAACACCTAGTTCAAAAATTATTTGGACGAGATTGTTTACATTAGGTACTGAAGAAATATGACTAATAAAATCGAAGAGCAACACAGCGCGACAGGTACAGCCCTGAAACGCAATGCACTACGGATGGATACAAACCAGGATACTTATTAGCCTGCAAGCTCAACACTAACACTGTACAGAAATATTCACTTCAGTTACTGATACGTAGATTTTGAAATAACAACGAAGGGGCTACAATTCATTTCCATTGTAATTACATAGCACTAACTCAGGGCAATGCATTGTATAGGATAGGAGATAATCTAGTTACGCTTTCCAATATTGGGGCTCTGACCCCAACAAAAGCCATGTCGTACCTAGGTATACCGTGGCTGTAGGCATTTTATCTCAGTTGTAGGGGTTAAATGTCATAGATCAATTATGATCGCAGTAGCTTGAGGGTTAAGGGCTTAATGTTTAAGGAGTCTTAAGTGCTTGAACTTCTCAACAAATAAATTTATAATGAATCAGCAAGCGCGCAATGAAATAACAAATTGAAGTCATCGTAGTTACTTATACGTACCTACTCTATCTACTCGTAGATTAGTTATTAAAATAAAATATATCAATGCGGCTCGCGAGTACATGTGCAATTGTGTGCCGAAGCTAATGTGCAGGTGTACCTACCTGTTGGCCGATAAAATGCTATAGAAAGGATTCGTCGCGCCTCTATTACGTATTCCCTAACTATGACGGTATTGTAATCTCTGATAAATAGCTAGAATTGGCAGCATTTTTCAGCGTACAGGAACATTTGAAAACCATAACTATTTTTTGTATTTGTTCTATGTGACAAGGGTATATTTTATTTATTTCATCGGTTGATAATTCCTTACCTAAGCTTTTTAAAATACGAAATTGTGTCACGATCGTACCTATTTAAAAATTTATTTATAGGCACTCTGAATTACACAATGATGGGAGAGATGTGTTCATTAAATTGTTTATCAAATTATTTTTGATCCCTAAAAGCGTAGGGGGAAATAATAGCCAGAGTGGGACAAAGAAAAGGTTGGATCGGAGCATTTTGAGTAGGTGCCACTCATTGTTACAAAACAAGTAGGGTACTAGATAGGTAAGGAGGTACTAGATAGCTATGTTTAAACTCATAAATGTTTACACGTGCCTAAAAGTAGGTTTTCATTTTAGATGTTAAATAATTTATTATCGCATTAGTTGCGAAATTGTATCTTTACATAATCATGGATGGCCTAGCCACTTGGAAATGTTATGTATTTTAATATTATCAGATATTGTTTTAACAGATGTTACAATTGTTGCAATATCTAGAAACAATGTTTTGTTTGCACGTAATATTTTATTGAGTTACACTTAATTATTACCTACGAGTATATTACCTTGTTTTGATGGGACTATAGCGAAATTTTAAAATATGTGTAAGATACTAAAGGATCGTTTCGTTTGGGGTTTATTCCACTGTTGTTTTAATATGGTTCTCTGCAGTTGTATGTAATGTTTTACCTATTTGCTTCTACCATATTTGTTTGTATGTGCGTCTTTTGTAGTATCTATTTGTACCCGCCGCAAGTTTTGATATAACGTATCTTACATGATATGTGCCATTGCGAATTATATTAATGTATTTTTATCCTGTTTAAATGTCTATTAATAATATCTAATTAAGTAATTAAATTCTACCTGGGACGTGAGATAATTGATCGAAGCTGTAAACAGAGATATTAATTCAATTGTCGGTACATTAAAATATCATCATTCACCATCTATCATAAATATTTAATTCCATGAGCGTCCTTCGCAATAACATAACCAGTATTCACATCAATTATTTATTTATAAAAAAAACGTGTTTTATAAAATCGATATAGGTGATCTTTAGGAAAATATTTTTACTAGGTATTTCATCATTACTAAAACAAATCTTAAATTAAATAAACTATAGAAATCGAGGTTGCTTGTAATTTTTAACTATAATGTGTATTTGTATTGATTACAGGATGAGACCGGTCGACTTATGAGAAGAAACATTGTGCGGTATGCTATACTTGCATACGTTATTACCCTACAAAGAGTTTCACTAAGAGTGAAGAGGCGGTTCCCAACGTGGCAGCATGTAGTGGACTCCGGTAAGTGCGCAGTACATATTAAGGTCCAAGCCTGCGCTATGAGAAACCGAAATCAGTTCCTTTCTCTTCCAGGTCTTATGCTTGAAAGCGAACGCAAAGTTTTCGAAAAGATGGACGGGAAGAGCCCTATGTCCAAATACTGGATGCCGCTGGTGTGGGCAACGAACATAATAAACCGTGCCCGGAAGGAAGGCCTTATAACCAGTGACCATATCGTTCAGACTCTTCTAGTGGAGTTGTCCGATATTAGAAGAAGACTGGGAGCGCTTATAGGGTACGACACGGTGTGCGTACCTCTCGTCTATACACAGGTTAGTGTAGTAGATCTTAAGTTCTACCTAGCCGATTATAACTATACGTTTTAGGGGTAGAATCGTTTCGCATCTCGCTTAATGCATAAGCGCTGTTATGGAATGATCTTTGCAATGACGATTGTCAAGTCTAAGAAGTCATTTAGGTTCACGGCATTATCACTCGACTGCGCTTATTTGTTGAGACGTAACGTCGTAAAGCATTAGTTCATGCACATAATTATACCTAAGTACATTTGTTATATAGATAGAGTTCCATATCATATGGGGAAAAAACGGAGCCACTTTGTGATTGTATCCTGTCCGTCTCTCAGTGTAGGTATGCAAGGACTGTAGGTGGTATCGAGTGCCTAAGATTTCTAAAACAAAGTTCCAAAATAATTCGTAGGTCAAAGTTATAAACTATGACCCACTCGTTCTATCTGAGAAAAAAACCTCAGCTCAACAATGGAATATTTATTAGTTGATGAACGCGTATTTAATCGTAGGTATTCAACTGCAACGTGAACACAATACTGTGCAAAAACAAATAAATCTTATAAACGTGGTTACTTAACACAAATTGTTCGTCGTTGGCGTCAAAGCTAATTCTTTGCAAAGATAACACTTAATCATCATCATTATCTAGCCATGCGGGCGAGGACTCACGCGCGAGCGCATATTGTACGTGATTTTTATAGGAAAAACTATAGCTTACTTAAAGTGTGTCAAACGAAACAAGTGCACTTCGTAAATGTGCCGCAAATCTTAGTCAGACGTGATTTCTAAGGTGTTCTACGGATAATTTCAGGTGGTGACGTTGGCACTTTACACGTATTTCGTAGCTGCTCTTATGGGACGTCAGCTCGTTCCTCCAGCTCCAGGAAGCACCTCCAAATATGAACCAGATGTCTACTTTCCTCTGTTCACAGCTTTACAGGTGATATAAGCTATGTTGTTTATTAAATATCGAAAACAAGTTTATCGATCATACTCGTACTTTTTCTAAGATAAGTCGATGAACTTACGAACGAATACCTAGAGTATCTTAGAGATCAATACATTCCTTTACACAGCTCCTTAAGTTATAAAGTTACCTTTATTTATTGCGTTTCATATGATTCTTCTTTTACGTTCCAGTTTTGTTTTTACGTTGGGTGGCTTAAAGTTGCTGAAGTACTCATAAATCCTTTTGGCGAAGATGATGACGATATCGAACTAAATTGGCTTATAGACCGACACATCAAGGTTCGTATACATCGTACATAGAATAAACTTGTTTATTTGACCTTTCCGTCGGGTCTAAATGACAGTAATTTAGAGATTGTTATCGATATCCTCATACGATTAAAAATCGTACGCTCAATTGCTATACAATCTTGCGAGTACAAGTCTAATCATGTTCCATAGATGTAGCAACCTAGAATTGGACTACAATTATTTACAATTGATTGGTTTTGCGATGTTGATTCTCAAGTGTATTAACTTGTTTTTCCTTACATTGCAGGCAGCTTACATGATAGTAGACGAAATGCACGAAGAGCATCCAGAGTTACTGAAAGACCAATACTGGGAGGAAGTAGTACCAAAAGACTTGCCCTACACAGTTGCTTCGGAGCACTACAGACGTCATGAACCACCGTGTTCCGCCGACCACTATAAAGTTAAAGCTGAAGACGCCGTTTACGCTAACGTGCAAGCACCAAGGAAAAGTCATGATGAGACTTACGCAGATTATGTAAGAATTCTTGATATTATTCTTATAGTGCCTCTTCACTTTAAAATGTCCTTCGTTTATTGTACTAGGTACATACTCTTCTATTCGAAGTAATTCCGGACCAGCTAGCTAAGTTTATATTTAATGAGAAATTCTTCACGGCTTTTCTATAAAATTGTAAGAACTGAGCAACGAATGGCACGTGGGAGTAAATGGATTCTTGGAACAGCCCACACTGTCTCCCTCCTTTCCAATTAGGAACGCTTTCTTTGAAATGTTATTTTCCTTAACATAATATAAATAATGATAATGTATTACAGGAAAGCGTAGATACGCCATTGGTAGAACGGAGAAAAAACTGGTTTCAAAGACAAATTTCAAGAATGGGTTCAGTTCGGTCTGCGTCTACTGCGTACTCTTCGGGTGGACTGTTTGGTAGAAACAGACATAACTCCGTAGTTTACTCGAGTCCAGAAGCTGGTCAGCCCGCTGCACCGCCTCCACCTCACCACAAGATGTCGCTCTATGAAAGGCTGGTGGGACGTAAATCAGGCCGGGGTCAACACCGACAAAACACCAGACATGGTTAGTTTCACTGGTTTTAATTTTATAAGATCAATAGTTGAGCGTGTAGGCTAAACGTGTTTAAAATCATTGTAAGTTGTATTAAGCTTTCTATTTAAAATTTTCAGGAGGCCAAAAGAGTAATGGTTCTGCAGTCCCTATAACACTGCGCAACCGACCTCGCATACCAACACCGGACGTGACTAAAGAAGTTATGGATCGTGAAAATCGACTCGCCATGGGCATGCAAAATATGGGAGTTATTATGGCACATCAGGGGTATCAGAATGAAGTATCCGTGTTGGGAGCTTTAGTTCTTTCACCCATACAGGAGTTGGACAGTGGCTCGGTGAACAACACGTTGCATGCTGGACAACCGGGAACGACAGCGCTCGCGCAAGCTGTTTTGTCGCCTAGCTTAACATCAGGTATGACCCCGATGTTGACTGCTGGTCCGGTGGTTACACCAGCCACCCTGTCCTCTATCGGAGTATCACAACTGACTCTAGTGAACGGGTCTGCACCGTCGACACCGCGAACGGACAGAGGTTTGTCGACACCCCCGGCTTCTAGAGCCACGGTAACTGAGTTGACCTCGGATCGCGATAGTGATCACAGCGGCCCGGGAACTCCTCCAGAATTCACACGAAAACCCAATGGATCCAAACGAGGAGAAGTTTATGTATGATTGAAATGAGATTTTTGATGTACCTAGAAATTTGACATTTTTGAATTTATTTTAATACTATTAATGAATTCGGAGTAATATATAATTGTGACTGAAGAAGATGCTATCGTGTAGAATGATTAGATTCTATGGAATTATTATTTAATCAAACGAATGCTATACAATCAGACTAAAATTCTATAGAGTTGTTTTTTAAATAAAGCTAAATATATTTTTTTATATAATATTATATTTCACCATATTTAATT
>DWOF01000157.1:0-12812 GCA_018250795.1 Clito sp. Burns02 | reverse complement strand
ACCTGTGAACCTGATTCTACAAATTAAATAAATATAAATAATCGAAAATCCTGTAAATACCCGCGATGATTACAAATTCAACATTAAAGTAAATACCCATAAAGTCATTGAAGTTATTCGTTGAGTCACGTAAAATTTATTATAAAGATTTTCAACAACCTTAATGAAAGCTTATGAAGGAATAAGCAATTTTTTACGAGAAAAAACCTGAATGGAAAATATTTAGAATATTTGGAATTGGTTTTATATTTGAGGTGGCCTAAAAATAGAGGAATAAAAAAATTCATTCACTTAGCGGTTTTTTCAATAGCGATTGAATAGACTTTACATACCTACATGAAAATAAAATTGTTCATTCGTGCAGTTTTAAATCATTCAATAGCTTCAGCTGCAACCATGACCTTAAAACTGGAGTCAATCTTTATTAGAATGAATCACCACTCGTTCAATAACTGAGCTTTAATAAAAGTCAATCAGAAGTTCGGTATAGTAAAATGTCTGTACTTTCTATCGTTCATTCATGGTACAATATCATAAGACCTAATATACAATATTCTGGCATTTAAGCTGGATTTTTAGCGAATAAAGAAATATTTTGACTAGTAGTTTATCTACCTATTTTCGACTAAAACGGGTCTTAACTGTAACGTATATAGATGAAGGAATCCCTGAATACCTTTGCTACGAACACAGGAAAACAAATTGATGATGTCATAACCTATATTCCGATAATAAAGCCGAGTTCGATTTGTGGAACCAAGTGGATTATTTCCTTGCAAAGATGTGAAAAATTACGTGACAGTATGGATTTATTCTGGAAGGCTCGTATGTAAGAACGTTTCCTCTCACTTCCTGTGTTCTTGGAGATATGGAGGTGACAAATAACAATTGGTATTGCTGGAATTCGATATAAGCGTCTAGATGCGGGTTCGCGACACGTCTTAACCACTTAAGTATTCCTAACTTGTTTCGATCGTTGTTTCAGTATTATTATCCATCTCAACGTCTTTTAACGTATTTTCAAGTTACAACTTCTTTTAGTAGCTACTAGTTAGATCGTTGGAACTATATCTATTATCTTTCCCAAAAGCAATTTTGCCCTTTTATTTTTCTGCATCATTATAGTAATAATATGGACTAATATCAGTTAAAAACTTCAGAAGACCTTTTTTAACTGGCATAAGGTAATAAAAATTTAATGTATAATATTTCTTGAACATGACTTCAAAAATTCAATTGCGTGCCGCAGGTTTGTCTACCGACATCAAACAGGTGCGCCAGGCATAAGTTCAAAGTACTAGTCAATCATTACCTGATATACTTAGATAAGAGCTATAAGTTATTGTGAAGCAACAAAGTTGAATGCATAAGCGACCCGCATGCATAGATTTATAGTCACTACCACTCAGTGCTCATTACAACGTGTTAGTGTAATTGACCTGAGTTAGTCATACTTAATCTTACACGACGTTATAGAGCCCTTAACATAACTAACTAAACATACTAGATATTAAACAGGGTAGATACATATTCCTAGACTACTTACTCGTAGATTTTACTCCTATTTGTTATTCAAGGATAAAATAAGAATTTTTAGATTAAGTATTATCTAATAGCACTATGAACTATGTAATTACAAAATGAGTAAGATATAATAATCATATTACTCAACTTATCCCCTTTTAATTACGATAGGAACAGACCTAATCACCAACTTGAGATATCTCCCAACCACATTAATCGAGATTTTCGAGGTTCAGTGAATTTAAACACAAGTCTGCAAGATCCCGAACTGAGCTACTAACTCCACTTCCGTTTACCCTTCCTTGAATTAATTATAAGCTAGAGACTAATTATCTACACAGAGAGATAAAGCCATACAAGTCAATTATTTATTTGTTCCTCCTGATTAAGTATTCCCTTGCAAGAATATTCAAAGAAACAAATGATTTATTAATTTATTTGATTTGGTACGCAACTTTTACACGTAATAAAATATTAGGTAGGTACCTATCTAACGTAAAATTACTAACATAATAATAAATAAAAGCAAACTTATTGTAATGAGATAGCTTCCACTTATTGGAACTTTCTTATGAATACTTTATTGCACTCATTTCATCATACAGTAGCCTATCTAAGACCCTTTAAGCCTCGAATGAATTCCAAGTACCTATATTACTATAGTTATTCAGTAACACGAGTTCCCCATAGAGAAACATGATAGCCGCCATAAGTCGCAACCTTCACGGAAGATGCTTAAATGAAATTAAACTGTCTGTTGAATGACGAAGGGTCCCGATGTCCATAATAATTACTACAAGGAAGCCGGTAACTCGAGAACTGTTGATGTTATCCAAGAACATAACCGCTCATTTCTAGTAGCCAAATTGCTTTATTCATATTTAAATTAGATATTAATATTTTTGACACTTACGCGACGAACTTCCTGTAACCATGCGTGACCGGATTTTAATGTTTTCGGCATAAATATTCAAAGATGAGATGCTTGTGCATTGTGATACTAGCTAAGTACTAAGAAATGCTTTATTTTATCGTCCCGGTTTGATACCTAATAGTTTGTTGTGGTTTGAGGCAATATATATGTGTTAGTTTGTTCCTATGAGTCTAGATTTTGTTTTATTCTTGGGTAATAGAGCGGTACCTAAAAATAAATCCACGTCTTGGCCTACCTAAATCGATCTCGTGTTATGTCGTGTCACGATCACGACCCTAAACGTGTTCGAGGTTCACAGTAATTTGTCTATATTTTTACGAATACACAAAAATATGATAATACTTATATGCATGTAAGTTTGAACCGCAAGGTAACAGAAGTCCAGCGGATGCAACCATTTGAGACGTCTGCTCAATTAAGTAACCACGAGCGCATCAGAACATTACTCAATCAATGTTTTCTCTTAACGTATATTGTTCAACGACATTAATGGATAGCACTTGTTCAAGCCGTAAATCAATGTAAAAGCCTACTTCTCACAATCATTAACCTTCGTGGCCTTAATAATTTTAACATTCTGGTAAAAGAATATTTAAAGAGTACCTACGTACAACTTGCGAGGTCTCCAAGCGAAGTGGATTAACTAATAAGATTAACGACAGTGTGGTAAGGTTACATAACAACGATTCTTCGGTGTCTGCATAAGATAATGAAATAAAAAAATTATGTACTCTAGGCCACTATTTTTATTTATCGCAAGGAATTTAAACGAATCTACTTACTAGATATTATTTTTAACAAACTCGGGAAAATATTTTTTGCAGCCCACCTTTGAAATATAAAAATCCTAACTGAAAACTGTTTTTCAAAGCTTAATTGGGAGTGGCAGCGCTTGGAAATAATACTAATTGTTGGAGCTCGAAACTAAAGAAAAATGTAGGTATAGATACCAAGAAGCAAATTAATAAATGGCTTTTTTTAATTCAAGACCCTCTTCAAGTGGCAAGGTGCTTTCTTTTTTTAACGTAATATAGGTAAATTCAGTATTGTAATGGATCACCCATTTACGTAATGAACGTTACGTTTTTGTTAATCAAAGTAGGTAAGTACCTACTGAAGACTGTTTTGAAATAAAATGGTATTATGTTTATGGTTATGTACTTCCTTATCTTAACATTAAAATAGCAGTCATTATGGAAAGTAGCTACTAAGGTGACGAATTTACACGGCCCATAATGCTGAAGCATTTAAGGGCTCCCTATATTGCCGAATTGCTTTGCTAAGTTGTAAAATCTGATACAAATATAGAGTAGGTATGTCGGTTTAGTACATTTTAAAGCTAATAGAAAACTACAGAGATAATTAGGTATATTGAAAAACGATTTCAAGACTTTATTAACTACCTACGTAGGTAGCATATATTAGTAGGTAGGTATACTTTTAAATATCTCGTCAAAAGCAAATTTTCATCGTTGTACATTCTTTGTTTTATGTACGAGGTAATGAAGCAAAGTTTAAAGGTAAAGTTCTTCAGGATACATTGCAAGTCTGGCAAACTCGTGGAAGCACATAGCTTGCTTGACTAACATCGTAAAAGGTACAGAGTAGCTAAAGGGGAAAAAAGAAAATTTTATCTCAAACAAATTATTATTAGGTATACCTATCTACCGACCTACGCATACTGCTTTTGAGCGTGTTACTTACGTATTTAACGATAAAGAAAAATGTATTCAAAAGATTTTCATGAAAATTTCCTTCAGTAGGTACCTACCTACATATAAAAAAAAGATGTACCACTTCAATATTTCATCAAGGTGTTGGCGATTCACCACAAAAACACTATTATTCTAAGAATTACGTAATGGCCGTCACATTTCTGTCTTAGCTGAAGAAAATACCTTCCCGACTTCCTTCACATTAAGACGTTTTATTGTCAGCGAGAAAATGCGTTTCGCTCTACAAAAAGGTGACTTCCCTTTGAACGTAAAGATAAGTTCTCAGAGTAATCAAGAAGCATTGTAAAGCCTACGGAGATTGAGACAAGCGACAAATATTTTATGGTCGAAAACAAACAAGCATGCCTAATGAAAAAGATTTCTACTAGGTAGGTATAAAACCACTTCAAAGTTAATAACACCTATTAAATGAAAATTTCAAAGAATAAAATGAAAAGCTCAGATGTGCAAAATTCCCGGAACACGGTTAGGTATCTTAATATCTAGTTACCTACACGTGAAAATTAATTTGTGAATTCAGGAGCTTCTTTGAAAATTAGTGATACCCACAAACCTTTGTCTAAACCAATTAGACAACGATATAGTACCTACCACTTAGACTTAGGTAACGCTCGAAATTGTACCTTAATTTGCTTATTCTATGCGAAAAACGAGTCATATTTTAGTAGGTAGATACCTATGTAGGTAGGTACTTTACTTACTCGTTTAGTTCTCCAAGCTAACAACCGGTTTCAAGTAAACAAAATCAGAAACCTATAAATACTTTGTTACATAACTTCAAACTCTTCATCGATATTAAAATTTTAGAAACAGAATACCTACCTTTCATATCTAACTTTGATTTATTTCTCTTACTTGTCTCTTAAAACACTTTAACAAACTTTTAAGCTTGTCTAACAATGAAGAGAAAGTCAAATTGTTTCTGATTACGAAGGAATTCACCTCTTCATTGTAATCTGCCTAAATAACAATTTGAATAGTAGGTACGAGTAGGTATATAAAACTCATCATTAAAGCTTATTGTTATTTTCACAATACAAGATCATAGAGTTGTTATACCTAGTTAGGTAAGTCTCAGAAACAATGACTGAGTAACTTGCGGCCTAAACTTTTGAACAGGTGAAATTAATAAGTAAAAAAACCTGCAAGATCTTAAGGCTATTTTACCCTTTTTCTCATTACTTTCTTACGAGAGTTAATAGCCGACCGTTACTTACGAACAAATCAAAAAGTATCTAGAGCGAAAGTTCAAAATTACCTGTGAAAGATCCGCGTCTTCTTTAAGTTTTTCGGCGATAGTCGGCTTCCTGTCCGCGGCCACGGAGGCAGCCAGAGCCACAAACAACACCACACGAAGGACACCCATTATTCCGGATTACGCAAAACATCCAGAGCCACCAAAGTACACTAACATACACCCGCGTAACACATCTGCGACGAGATTGTTTCGAAGCGAAGTGAAGTGCGCGCGGAAAGCGAGGGCACACCGTAGTAAATGCCGGGCGCGGGAGGCACTGACGCGTTGACGCAGACGTATCCCCTTCCCGCTCACGCACGCGTCCGTTTGGTCAGATAAAATGGTCATCAAACCAATGTCACGATCGCGGTTCATTCAAAAAATAACGACGATGTTACCGGTAACCGAAAGGTTCTTGTAACTTAAACTGTACCTGTCGGCTTCCATCTTTCGTACACGTGACTTGTACGGCCAGCTGTCGGCAACCGCAATGTCGTTTCGTGGTTTAACTGGCGATGATACAATAAAAAACTTACTGTTATAAAGTTAAACTAGTAAAAGTGAAAGTTCGGTACATAATAATGAAAATTGGACACTGTTACGGTTTGTCACCGAAGCTTAGTTCATCGATTCGTAAATACGAGAACCTACCTACCTAGTAGATTTTGATCCTAATTTGAAAATGTTTCTAGGTACCTACTATTTTATATTGCAGGCATAAAAGAACTAATTAGAACATTAATAGTTACAATAGGTACCTACGCAACAGACGACAGAAAACTGAAACATTAAAACAATACCCTCATCCCTTCATTAACATCTAAACTTAGTAGGTATGTAGAGTGTACCTACTAATAAAAGATCATTTTCCTTGACGTCTCGTATAAATTGTAGTCGATTAAAGTCATAGATATTGTTCTTCCTTAATGATTATCCACTGTAACTGTAGATAATTGCTTAACTATAAGATTGACTTCTATAAATAAACTCTATAGGTAGTCGGCTATTTTCTACCTGCACTCAACTTCGTAGGATCATTCTGCCGTTTCGGCCAAACGTGACGGGAACAGATTATGGGCCTTTGTTCGTTATCTCTATAAAATCTTTGGTCCCATCGTTCTCCATATTAGATTTTTACACCCTTGTATTTTGTACACATTGTTAGTAGAAGGGCATCAGACAAAAGAACATCGTTGGCAAGAGTGTCGGAAATTGTATGGCTACAAAAAATATTAAAAGCATTACACGACTTTTATGTTTAAGCGTAAGTGCTTGTAAACATGCTTTGTTGAATCGGGATAAAATGGCGCGTAACATCTACCTACAATACTTTATATTAAACAACCTCAACGAAAACAAAAGTATGTTCTACTTAATATGCAATGTTGTGTTAAAATTACTTCGCCTTATGTTCTTTATTTGTGTTAAAAATGTGCAAGATAAAGATAAATCTATGAAGTATAAGAGTAATGTAGGAGTTGGACATTCACAGAAGATAAATGTGGGACATTCCCTAAATACAGTGCTCAAGCTAACACTAGTTTTAAACTAATACTAATGGCACTCGTTAATAATTCACTGCAGCTTCAAGCAAAACTTAGTTATTCTCAAAGTTAGAACTGTGTCTCTATGCAGGTTTGTTTTGTGACGGGTAGGGAAACCTTTTAAAAGAATTAAATCTTGAAAGAATTTGAGTTCAACTAAAACGCCGCCGTTAAAACTCTGTGCTGTTTGAGGTCCCGAGATTGAAATACCAGTATCCTCTAACGTAGATATAAAATTTAAAATCGATGCTTCTGTTAGTAGGTAGGTACATCATCATACCACAAAGATAAATGGGTAGGTAACAAAGGATGTTAGTATCATATTCTTCTGTTAATTCTTTCTTGAACATTACTGAATTTAAATTTCAATTTTTGCTACGAAACCTGACGTGGTATTGACATGTTTGTTCCATGCAAGGTGCATTTAATAGAGTCGAACCAAATTGGATTGAATTTCCGATGTAAAGTAATTGTCACGACCGCAAAGCAAACCTGGCATGGGAGACGTGCCAAATGGCTTCAGGCTCAAATAAGCAAGCCTTAATTTATTGAAATCAAAACCTTGCTCTATCGAAATGTCATGCGATACATGAAGATGAAATGAGGCTAAGGCAAGTAAGGTTAAGGATCGTTGTTGTATCATATTATAGGTACTTTATTAATATACTGCTCATACTAATAACACTGATGGCCTCTTACATTTCATTTAAATTAATAGTTAAAATCTCAAATGATTTCTTCAGAAATCTTTGCCGTAATGTGATGAAACAAATCTTGCAAGAGCGGTGAGCTTAACTCTACGGAAGAGATTTTATTGTCTCACGGAATATCCAGGAATTCTTACTAGACGCTCTGTAAACCGAATAGAAATAAAGGGAAAATAAAGGTAATAAAAATGGAAAGATTTTAGAAGCTACTTTGTTCGTTTCTTTACCCAAAGTAAAGAATTGAAATTGTTTCTAAACTTTATTCTTGTTTGAAAATATATGCTAGTTTCCTAATTGCTATTTTTATTATACAGGGTCTATGGAATCATTGTTGTTTGTACTGTCTATTAATCATTAATTACATCAAGTGTAAAACATTATTATAATACTTTTGTAACAAAATATCATAAAGGATCTAATTGGAAATTACCTTTTATATAACTCCAGTAATAAACTCTGCGAAACAAGAGGTTTAATTAAACTTTGTGTGACGAAAAGCCTTTTCTGTATCCTTGTAAACTCCATCAATCATTTCGCGACTCATGTGTTTATGAAAGAATTTTCTCAATAAAATTATTGGTTTCCGTCATACGGTGGATATAAATTACCTACCTATTCTAAAATTCTAACGCTGCCTTAAGTACTCTTGTTATACCTATACCCTGCTGATATTAAACTTAAGCTTTTTACTATAACTTTAACCTTAAATTTAATATTAACCAGGATTTTATGGCAGGTACTAAATACTTAATATTTCATCAGGATTCATCTGTTTAAATAAAATAAAATTCTCCTGCATAAAACCCTTATTGTTTAAGATTATTGTACTCTAAGATTGTGCTCGTTATTACAGGAAAATATGATTGTGACGCAATAATTTTCAGACGGTCTAACTGTGCTTTCACACACTCGACGAAGCTCAAACCCACTCGAACACGAGCGTGTGAACAGACGCCTTCCGCCCTTCCGTTTTTCCATATTGTTATCGCGAAAGGGTGTAATTCAGACGTCGTGTCTGTCTAGGGGAAAATTGGAATTATTTTTTTATTTTACGGAAACGTACCTCTACTTACTTACTCAGCATTCTGTTGGTGACAAATCGAGATTTAAGTATCTGGAAGTCAAAATATTTTTTGTTATATTGAAGAACACTTGTTATTTCTTTACGCTTTGAGATATTATTAACTGTTAAAGCCCTCTAGTACGAATTCAGAATATAACATCAAAATATAGGCTGACTGTAGAGAGATTGTTAGTCCCTGTTAGTCATATTCCACTACGGGACATACACAATTACATAGGTATGTGGTAGGTACCTACTACATTAAACTATTAGGTGAAAATACTACGAAACATATTCACACACTGAAGTGCAAAGTTTGTATCCACTTAGAACCAGAAATTCGTAGTTGAGTCCGTAGTTCTGATTCTGGAACAACACACCTCAAGTTTTCATTATAACATAGACATACCCGTACATAGAGAATAGAGTTGTAGAACAAGATAGTTTTGTTTTACAACTTCCAGATACGAGCACTTAGTACTGTCCTCCGTAATCTTCTTTGAAACTGATTGTTTTGTAAGATCTTTGGTTTTGTGATTTTAGCTTAGGATTTTAAGCGACGATAGCCGAATGGTTGTGCTTTAGATTTAATCCACAGGTTCGATCACTATACAATATACACGATTAAAGATAGAAGAAAAAGAGGTAAAATTATTTCGTAAACCTACTCCTTATATAATAGTGACTCGTTAGGTGAAATGTGCGTACTTTATTAAAATGCTTAATATGCAAATATCCAACGTATGATAATTGTGCATTAAGTTGAATGTACTGAACAGGACATTAAATCGGTGATTAAAATCGATTTAAACTCTCTGTACAATGTTCGCATTAAGCGAGCAATAATTTGCTAAAATGAAATTCAATTTCCAATAAATACCCATGATTTTCAAAGCACAACCCGTCTCTAATTTACCGCTCAATCACCATTTCTAGTTTTACAATGATATCTACGTAGAATTGCACTAAATCAGAGAGGCGAGATGTAATTATAATGGTTCAGATTTCTATGATTTCAGCAACTATTTTCAATAACTTTTTATTCAACACTGACTGTTTGCTCGTACTAATTAATAAAAAGGTAAGTTTGCAAGAATTTGCTGACGGAAGTAATTTTAATTGTAGTAGGTAGGCACCTACGTACATTGTAAACTAAAGGTATAATTTAAGTTTATTTTAACGCTTTTGGCAAATTTCCCAAGATTCGAAACTTGTTACCAACAACTTTACTATAAACTAGATTATCCCCGCACCGTCACTCGCGTAGAATTATAAAGTTATGTTTATTTTACACCCTTAGAACCTTTTTACGGGTCTATAAGCTTTTTTTCTTTTATGTTTAAGACTTGGAGGTTCGACAAGTCTGCATTAGAATAAAGTGGATTTGTATTCTATCTACCCTTTAGTTTTGCGACCCAATGGTCTATAATGTTTTAGAAAAGGTACGACTGCTATCTAACGATAAAAAAACTAAGACCGGCTTTTTAACGTAATTTCACTTGCGTTAACCTCAAGTAAGCAACCTTTGTAGCAGTTCACTTGCCAACAGCATTACATTTTCATTACACGATTGCTCCATCGTCACGAGTAGGTAATTAACGAGATTACAGAAGTTTCGCCAAACTATGATAGGTATAAGTAATGGAAGTTACCGCAAACTGAAAAGGTACGCCATTAAGAATGTTAGTAGCATTAAAGTCTATTAAAAACTAAACGCGAACTAACCATTTACGAGTTTTAGCAAGAAGTAATGTTGAAGTAGTCACGGAATAATAGTTTTAATGAGACTGCATGACAAGTTAAACAAAGAAAGAAAATTGTTACATAATCAGGTAACAATTTTCTTTCTTTGTTAATTAAGATGCGAGAGAGAATATTTTAAGACTAAGAGCTATATGCTTACTTACTCTACGTCTGGTTTTAAATATTGTTTACTATCGGTAACTGACAATGTACTCTATGACCACCTATTATCACATAAATGAGCAGCAAAAAGTTGTATGATTTGAGGACCTTTGTTGTTGTAAATGCAGGACAAGTCGCCCGAAGGGTCGAATATATCTTGCTGAGCTGAAGCGTTAGATTAGAAGGCTTTCAGCTGTGAGATTTATGACGGCAATACTAACTCAATACAGTACACGGGAACTGCGATGGAATACTTACGAGAGATTCCTTCGGGAATCGAAATAAATTAGGCCATCAATGTAACAACCATCAAATCCATCCAAATAAAACCCAAAAGCTTTTTTCGCATTGCTTACATTTGTCACTTGTCCGTAAGTACGAGTACCTACCTACATCTTAAAAAGGACGTACAACCTACAAATAAAAGATTCTCGTCTCACTCAAAAAGTTGGAGCCTCAACTTTTTGAGTAGAATTATATATCATCTAGGTACTCAAAAAGCTTTAAGTAGATATACACTATAGTTATTATATTTTACCACAATAACGTATTCCTATAAACAAAACTACCTATCTAATAGTTGTCAACCTCCCCCTGCCTATTAAGTACTCGTACGCCAAGTTTTATAGCTCCGAGATTGTATCTAAAATTCCGCCCATTATTCGTGAAGGCAATATTCCCTCTGTGTCCCTTCAGTCGCAAGGGCGGCTAAAGCTGACCAATTTTCCTTTTTGATGCGCGCCCTGATCAAAGGCGGCCAGTGAAGCGGCGAGAGTATACGTCGTTGGTTCACTAAATTCATTATTTTAGGCGGTCCGCCCGACAAGCCCGCTATCATTCGTTTTTTGTAAAACATAATACAATGTATGACCTCATATCCTTAAGAAAAATGTTTAAGAAGCGGCTCTTTTGTGTAAAAAGTAAGGTACCTATATTCAACTCTTATTCCGTTTAGTATTTTAATATCACCCATGGGTGTACTTCATGCCTCATCAGTTTACCAATAACATTGACTTACAGTTTAATTATAACTTTTTGAACGTACCTACTACAATGTACCTACCGTAACGGAACCCTTAGGCGGATTCCATTCACAGTTCAGTGATTTTATCACTGACACAGCTGACTTATGCTGTCACATACAGGAATCAGCCATCTTCCCGTATGTCATTGATTAATGTGACACATCCAAGCTGTACAAAAAGTTAGTCGGCCACAAAGAAACCACATAAGCACAAGTTTGAACCAAGTGTACGTTATGAGAAATCGGATACACAAAAGGCCTTAGAGGAGGCTCACTCTCACTCACATTTTAATTCAAAGCCGCTTTGGACAATTTTAAACAAATTGATTATACCTATATTTAGTTATAACTTCCCAAAGAATATAAAATTCTTCTAAGACAGGTACCTTATATTTACATCGTATCCTGTGAAGAGTACACGAGCAAAATTGGAAATATGATTATTTGCCGCGAAGCTCGGGCGACTGGAGATTAAATAGATCTCCTTAGATGTAAGGATGAGGACGAGCGAAGCTCATTCAGGGATAATAGAATAAACGTATTTTGGCCCTTTATATCTTCACTATAGTCGGCAAAGCTAGAGATAAAAATAACCTGTTCTGAATAGGCGTTTAAATTTAATAAAACTCTACATGTACCTACTCCATGAATTATTTCTATCACATTACTGTTAAACTTATCTACTCTTACTAGCAGAAAATATGTCCGTAATACTTACAATGGAAAATCAGCACAAAAGAAGAAATCCTTATCTGAAGCGTGATAGCAGTCTAACTCTATAAATAAGCACCTCAATAGTTTAGAATAAGTCGATAAGCACATTCATGAAAACATCGCCGCAAATTTTCCTTTTAAATGAAATTTTAACCCCATTTACAAGCGCGAATAAAACAGTAGGCACCCGGGTCTACTAAATTGAATGAGACAAAGTTTTAACAAGGCGGAACTATTCTCGGCTTTCATCCATACAGGAAACCTCACTCCGGCTCTAAGGAAAACATTCAATTATGAATCGGCCCCTTCAAACATTCGGAAGCTAAACTTTTCCTCTCAATATTCATATCGCTATTCAGTTTTAATAAGGTTTACGGCTATGACAGGAATGGATAGTGACTTTTAAGTAGGTATCCAGTGCTCA
>DWOF01000156.1:0-12827 GCA_018250795.1 Clito sp. Burns02 | reverse complement strand
CTTTCTGTGTAAACAATGGCCTTGTACGAAGCCAAAACACTTGTAGATAGGTACTAAGCTCACATAGCGCTGGATGGGTAGGTGCAGACGAAGTTCAGCCCCGGGCACTGCTTACTAGGTCAACAGGTTTAGTGGAGTGCTGCCTCGTAGACTTAAGCCTCTCAGCCACTTACTTAGAAGTATATGTAATACCTCCACATAGTTTCGTACTAGTATGAGCAGCGGAATTGCATTAGGTTTCAATACAATGCTTTTAGTGTGATAGAGTTTCAAGTACCTACAGTTTGCATTGGTATTTCTAGATGATGTTGAACAATAAATAGTCATGATTCAATTTTAATATGCATTGTTTGAAGGACAGTAGATTCATACTTGTATTTTAAATTCACAACTTTCCTTACATCATTGTTTAGATGTAGCGCGCTTGTTGTTAAGCCGACAGCGTTCATAAACGGATGTTAGATGATCTATTGTCTATAACGTGAACGGTGTGTGACTGTCTGAGAATTTTGTCTGCAATTATTGCATTAATACCTTGTATTGTCATTCAGAAGATAAATACTTTTTTATACCGCCTGCACACAGCGTTATTTCGGCTACGGTAGCTTAAAGTTATTTCAGACTTTCCGTTTCATATGTGGGCTGGTGGAAAATTAAGATATCGAACCGATTCCAATTTAAAGTGTGCTAAATGTATGGAAAGTTAATTTTGCAAGTCGGGCATGCAGCGTTCGGCGGCCGTATTGATTTTTGTTATTTGCATCCCGTCTGCTATCCTGTACATCTGCGGCTATTGTTGGACGGATGTCCAATTATGTGGTTTCTTTTGTGTTTTATTGCTTTTTTCGGACCACGTTGGACTGGCACAATCAAAATTGATTTCTCTTTCCTGCTTTTCATTTCAGGCTCAAAAGTTTAGAACGTCGTTTCATGCGCGACTGAAGTTTGCTGATTCCATTACTGATCTCCCCTTTCGTTTGTCAGCTAATTAAAATGTTCTTATAATTGTGACTGGATGAAGTCGAGCGAAATGTTTCCTCAGACGGTACTGAGGACTTAAAAAATTAAAACATTCGACAAAATTTTCCATGGGGATGCTCTAAGTATGGTCTAAGTGGGGGTATCTAAGTATTACCGTTCATTCGTATCAAAATATAAACTTTTATATCAGTGAAGCGCGGACTAATGTATTTCGACAGCGTCGCCTATTTCGACACTCACCTGAAATACCTTCCCGTTGTCTGGAAATAGCGTTAACAAACATTTAGGTCGCGTCCGTTCCGTTTATAATTATCTTTGCTGATGCGCCGTTTTATCACCTATAAAGTCTATATTACGCTTGGGCGTGGCTTTGGTTGACACCATTCTACATTAATATCTCCCACGCTATGTTTGTTTAATATAACATCTAATGGATTAACTTTTTGATGTATCGTTGTATAAATTCTTTCAGGTACGTTCTATGGTTATTTCACCATCTGTGTAACTCGGTAGTTTATGTTAATTCACCGTTTTTGAGTCCTGCGTACGATTCCCAGTGGAGCATAAATTGAATTATGAGTTCGAATGTCTGTTTCGATCTGGCTGTTAATGTCTTTGTCTGAGTTAAGTAAATAAACGTTAATCGATTAATTCAAATACGGTAGGGAATATCAAAGGATTATCGTTACGATGTAACTAAACATACGAATATTACCATATCTACCATAATTCCGTAAGTGGTACTCTGATAGCATCGTCCCCTGTCTTGGGCAAATTGAGTAATTACCGGCCGAGATTACTCAGTAATTTGAGGGGCGGAAGATATCGATCACCCTGTTAGCATCATCGGCTCGTGTCGTCTGGCTTATTTAGACCTAGGTAGTATTTGTACCTTTATATGTAAATCGAGATATCTTTAGAAATATCGCGATGAAACCTGTAAATATTTCCATATCACCCCGACAAATCACATTTTCACGCGAGGATATTTGCCGAGTCGTTGCCATTATCGGCTCTGTTTGACCTAGAATTCGATTTCAATTTTCGTTTGAAATTGTTTGCTAGGGAGGATCATTATTTTGATATTCCAGGATTTACATTCATAATAGAATAGAGGATATAACTATACATGAAATTGTTTGAAAAAGCAAGCGTCGAAACGATGAGAAACATAGTATCATATGGACGTATCATTGGAAAATTATTATCATCCGCGAGATTTATAACCACATCGTTAAGTGAATTTATGGCTATAACTTATACTCTTTTCACTTTTTAAGACCGTTCATATAAAATCGTTTCTCCATAACCACGAGTATAAATTGAGTGAAGCCTTACGTATTTGATTCGGTTTATTTTCTAACCTCGCCTCGTTCAGTATTTTTTTCATCGGTTATTGATTTGGAGATCGTTATAACTTGACATCGTTTATTGTAGATATCACTATATTTTACGTTATTCACCAAAAGCCACATCATCTCTTTCTAGCAATTTGTCTAGACACAAGACTTCTTGATAATATTATGCCGTTTGATGAATCCTTAATCTGTTAGGACTTTGAACTATGTTTCGTCTGTCACATTACGATGCACACTTTGTTTTCTTAAATAAATTAGCGAGTCATTATTTTGAATAAGCATCTACGTCTTCATTAAGCAAGGGCAAGTCAAGACGTCTGCAAATGTTAATTATTTTCAGCTGAAGTTTTGTCTCGCTTATTCATCTACACAAATGTTAATTTGGGTGGACAGTCCACCTGAATGTGTATGAATATAAATCTTAAAAGCTTTAATTTTCCATATTAGTCGACCTTACTAAATAATAAATTTATAGCATTGGATGACTAATTATGTAAAGATATTTGAGCTAAACAAATATGACTAAATTATTGTTAATACATAGGCACTATATACTCGTAAGTAACTACATATTACAAAACGTACTGACGTCATGTTAGTATGCAAATGTAAATTGACACCGAGTCTGCACTTATGATGGAATCCTCAGCCCTCAGGATTTGAATTGCGACGTGGTTTTTGTAAGTCGGAGGGCGTAGTTCTATTCTAAACTGCAAATGCTTCCATAAATAACACACCTCATTTACAGGTCAATGAACTTTATGACATACTCGTAATATTCACAAAAACGCTTTTCAATGTAGTTCTTGAACTAGCAGTTTTCTAGTAACGGTACCTACTTATTTGACTATGTTAAGAAATAAAATTAATTAGGAATTTATGTACAGCTGTTGGTACCTACTTTAGCTTAGCTTTATAATATCTAGTAATAGTCATTCAATAGAATAGGTGTGATTAGTTTTCGAACCCATTTCATTATGTATGAATTTTTTTAATCAGGAGTAGGATTACATGAAATTCCTTCAATTTTTTTTTTCATTTGAAATAATTGAAAGTAGGTATAACACATCACATCCAGACGTCTAATAACAATGCAGTAGTTACTTCACGTAACGCGCGCTGCTACTCTCGAGTATGAAATTGTCTGTGTTGTGACGGGTTGCGATTTTTTTTATTGAATGAAGAAATTTTTTTTATGTAAATGTTGGAATAACAGAAAATTTCGTATTACGAACTAGGTAGAATTTTATTTTACGTATTAAAGCGACATAACTAAACTAAACTGTTAAGTTTTTTCTATTGTTACACAAGTATAAAGATTTTTAAAATTATAATAAGTTAATAAATTATTTTAAAACCTACTAAGCTAAAAGCATAAGCACTAAACCTTAGCATCTTGCCATATATCACCCTATTTGTATAATTTACTCCTATAAAACTAGTAGGCCGGTATTAGAAACTAGATAGTTTGGAGTGTAATGCAGTGAAACGCGAAGAGTCATAACGCGTTGATATCGATACAAGCGTCGCGGTGGTTAACCACAGGATGGAGTTGTGTCTGTGCTCCGGACATTGGGGCAAGTGCACAGGAGGATTGCACAACAGCTATCCATTTGTACATCTGTGAAGTGAGAGTTTGTGTATATGAGTCTTAAATTTGACTAAAAACAGAGATTTGATGGCTTTAGTTAATGTTCCTATTAGGAGTTTTGTATTGTCTTGAAGTACAAAGGGTTGCAGTTTCTAAAGTAGGAAAACA
The DNA here is from genome assembly GCA_018250795.1 of Clito sp. Burns02. NCBI lineage: Eukaryota > Metazoa > Arthropoda > Insecta > Lepidoptera > Hesperiidae > Clito > Clito sp. Burns02. Next base: position 8,729 of record DWOF01000156.1, on the reverse strand, counting down.
CTTTTCTATTGAACTGAAACCACGCCGCTATATGGGACAGGATTTGCTTCCATAGACTTAAAACACGGAAAGTCTAAAGGAGAACGGTGCGCGTGTGTGCGTGAAGTGCTTCTGCATTGTTAGACAAGCATCGACAACGCCATGTGGCATATAGCTGTATGCCACACTCTTATAATGTGAAACGTCATGCCAGCCGTCATTTTTGCCACTTTGCATATGACGTCATGAATCATGACTCTTTTAGATTACCAATACGATGCTTATTGTCATCAAACCGCAATTTCTGTTAGTGCTCTTAATAAACAATTACCAATGTAACATCTGTTAAGTTTTGTCGTTGTTTGTAATTAAAATAAATTAAAAAAGTGACAAAGTGGTAAATAAGATTACAATTCAAGTGCGCAGAATTTACATACATTCATGTGTAATCAATTAGATTCGGTTGCTAGCTTTCATGTAACTTCTGTGGACTTTAAGGTCGTTAGACGCGAAACAAGGCTATGTACGCGTAAGTGCTTTGTGAGGAGCTTCGAACATGTACTGAGGTACGTGTTGTACTGTCTGAAGCTGTCGTGACAATTTGTCTTACTCATAGGTACCTACAGGAAAGAAATAATATGCACATTGTGTACCTAATTAATAAAGATATGATTCTTTAGTTATTATATATCAGAAACTATATAACCGATCACTTAACAAGACGAATGGTAAAGCTAGTTTATCATTGCTTGTAAACTTAATGATCTCAATTTAGCTTACATAGAAATTCTACTACTAATGTATCAACATTGACTATTAATCTTACAAGATGCCGAAATTAGATGAAACCGATCTGGTATATGCATAGGCATAGGCTTCAGTAACAACCAAATCGAATAGGTTTCGGGTTTCTATTTCCTCCGCCTTCGAAATACGATTTGGTTAATTATCATCGATGCAAATTACGAGTATCTGGGGTTCATTCCGAGTGGCGTGGAATCGGTAATGATTGAGACTAGGGTTGCCAAATAACTTTAGCTGGGCGTGTTTAACTATTCAAGGGGCAGCAAGAACAGGTAAGAAACTTAACGTAACGTAACATCTTGTGCGTACGTGGTTCCCTTCTTCAGATAAAAAAAACGTCCGAGTAAATGTCTAGCCAATTAATTAATGCTGTATTTAGATTTTTCTTTTTATGGGTGTGGCATCCCTGTTTCGGACGTTTAATAAAACGGTCACGCAGCGTTTATTGCATTGAAATTTTTCCGTTTTCTTGCCTTTTGAGTTCGCACGTTTGGCGTGAATGAAACATGATGTCATTCGGTGGAGCCGAATTCGGGTTTTAGGTTAAGGCTATACTTGGATTCATTCGCAAATTGCACCGAACCTTAATGTCCGGAAATTTTAAAATAAATTTGTTTTTTTAATACTCTTTAAAAAGTAATTTAAAAAATGTGGCTTCTTTATTAATAAAAAGTCGAGAAAGCATATGGTTGCCCGGACGCCATTTCTTCGACAGTTGCGTTATGCCGTTACTACCTATCCTTACATCTGCTCTGTTTGCTTCGGAATACCCTACATGCCTTCTTTGGGTGACATGAGCACGCGTCGTCTTTAACTAACTGTATTAAACTTTTGTTACGTCTAACGTTAAACAACATAAATTTTAAACCGATCTATACTTTTAACTTTAAGGACGGTCCATAAATACAAATTCGCTACACCAGAAGTCTTCTATTCATTGCTGCCTATAAAGAACTTCATAAATAAATTTAAAAATACTCCAAAAGGGGTCCACATGAAGAAATCTCACGCAAAACGCACATAAAAATGTCTCAAGCACGCTCGCGTTCATATTAGCAGTCGTAGAGCCTTATTAGATTCTTTTGAAATGAAAAGAAACTTCGTCGTTAAATCACACCCCTTTTTCCCGACGGTTTCTTTCATAAAAGACATGCACAATGGCCTCAATTTACAACTCAAAGTGACCTTTTATGTCTTAGCGACGATTACAGGGAACGGGAAGTGTTTTACTGCAGTAACATCTTTATGCACTTTTTACGTTTCTATGTCATGTCCAGAACCCTTGTAAACGTTAGAATGATACGCACACCATTTGAACAGTTCCACAAATGCGTGTAACACGTGATTCACTTTAATACTCGTATTATTCAGCTTAGCACTAGCAGTGTAGGATGCTTAATATAAAAGTTGACAAAAACATAAGATCTTGCAAAGAAAATGCACGTAAGTATACTATGCTTCAAGGACTGCGTAAAAAAGCATGCACTACATATGCTATAGAACTCTACGCCGTAGGTATCTGATTTAGTAGCCTCTTATAACACCTTAGCATCCCCATAGAGAGGGATTGGCTTCGTCACAAAGGACGCCATTACAACGCCGATACGGATGTTTTATAGAAAAAAGTTCAATCTCGGGAAGCTTTTTCTGAAAGTTTTATAGCCTCGAGCAATTTTCTTCGACGCATTTGCGAGTAAAACGAAGACGCTACGTTCCTTAAGCTTGCGACGAGTAGGTAACCTAATTTTATTCTTAGGTTGAGCTGGAGGATAGTATCTATGAGGATAGTGTTTTTTTTAATTTCGTAATACGCTTAGCGATTTTTTTTATTTCGTAGATTACGGAAGCGATACGATGATAACTTGCTGTTATCATAAAATACAAGACAGGCAGTTAACTAGATAAATGAATGTTTCATTTAATAGATAATGTTTTCTACAAATTAATGATTAAAGTAATCCATACTACAGATGTGATTGATTGTAAGTAAATTCCAAGTAGTCTGAGCATTAATTAAATTCAATAACTTAATCCTTTTGCGGTGTAATTTGTTAAAAGACCTGCAATATCAAGTGCTGGTGCCAGCGAACGAGTTATGTTGATTTAAATTGCTAAATTATTAGCTTAACTGGCTAAACGGTCGACTTGCCACATGATGTCTCGGCACCCAACAAGTTTCCTAGTTAATTTAATAAACCGACTGCATAAATGGATGAACAGCGCTCGTGGTAACGAAATGATTGCACAATTCTAATATAACATCTACGCAACTGATTTATAGGGCCCTTAAGAGCAGTCGACTTAAACTTGACAATAAAGTTTGATTGACTTTGATCATGATGCTACTAGACCGTAATAGAAAGTGAATAGTAGGCAAACAGCCATATGAACTTGAATAAAACTAAGTTTGAAGATAGCTGAAGTTTTTAAAGAGTAACTAAAACATGCAGTGACAGACTTATAAACATTTTGATACTGTATCATTTTGACACATTTCGCAATACAAACAGACAACCCGCTGTCCCTAAGATACGCCGAAAGCACATAATCGATACAACACATGCTGAAGCGGCGAAGTTAAAGGGATCCGCCGCACACGCCGATCAGCAATAAATCTCTTTTATGTTTGCTTACCAAGTGTCGCCTGGAAACACAACCAGCGAATTCGGATGTTTATCGGCAGTATCGGCACGTTTGTGGCGATCAGGCGTGGCCCTATATTTTTATTGCCTCGCACAATGCATGCGCAGCGTGGTGCGCCATTTGTTCCCGTTAAGCGTTATCAATTTCTTTAATAACTTCGTCTTATTGCTCATCGTTAGTACGAACGCATGAACAAGGAAGGAATTAAATGCTTCTCATCATTGCAATTCATTTGAAGGTCTTAGACAACATGTTTCCGTAGAAGCGCGTCACGATGTAATTATATGCACAAATGTGCGTCAAAAATCCTCGGAATTTCTGTAACTTACTGAATTTAATGAGCTTTATAACGCACATTTTGCACCGATTAGTAGGTACCCATGCCAAATAAAGTCATAATCTCTAATAGCGTTAAATGTAGCGCGTTAAAGGACTTAAACACACAAAGTTTCTCTGACTCAAGGGATTCAAATTTGCCCTTCTGTTCACGAAATGATAATCGAGAACGTGCTTTCCTACACACGAGACGAAACTGGGACTTAACTAATTTATTGCAGCTTCGGTTTCGTTCCATCTGCGTCAGTTTCTCTAACTAACGACTTAATGGCCGTGACTCAATATTGTTGAATGATTTACGTCTTTCGCCTTTTTATGTTTTGATCATTTATTTAGGTCTACATCATTTATGGTATTTGAGCGAAGTTTAAGTACCTAAATTAGTATCGAAATAACATTGAGAAATTTGAACTTATCTATCTACGAATTCTCCAGCGTTGAATCGTTTATATGGTCTTATAGTGGTGGGCTTTTTTTGCCTACTTGCATTTTCCTAAATTTTTTTTATTATGCCTTAGGTATAGGTAAATGTTTAAATTAAACTGTTCTGATTTTTCAGAGTCATTACTTCATTACATTACACATAGGCTGAAAACTCATTTCTCAGCTCACTGGTCGCTTTGATTTTACGATGCTCTTATGAATCAGCGACAGTGCGTTCATTAAAACGGGATGCTGTTGTACGGATAACTGGACCGTTATTTTTTTATTGCATTAATTGCCTACCACTTCATATTAAGCAGTCATTGTGATTCATTATCTTTTTAAATTATATCCGTGTAATTATACTGGTTTAGTTTTAATTTATTTCTTTTTGTTTTTCTTTGAAAAAATTGTTTGGTATTTCATTAAAAGTTGCATACTCTTAAACGACTAGTAGTTTTATTTCAATTTATTCATATTGTATTTTAGTATACTGTATTTAAATGCGGAGAGAATTGGAATGTAAATATAAATTGCATACGTCTTGTACGTGTAATAAATAGAAACGAGAGGGTGGACCATTTAAGATTTTCAGACATATTTCGTGTAGACGTTTAGACATTCGCAAGACAGAAATGGTATTTTAACCTAACGGATTAGTTAAAAATTTTACAGTAGTTACGTAATAGGTACTGAATCCCCTTTCCCACCAATTTCTGTTATTAGATCTGTTTTTAGTTTAAATATAGATAAAATATCATCTATTTTAATGCCACCCAACTATTTGAAATGAGAACCATATGCTTCTTAATTACGTAACGCGTAACGAAACAGTCTCCTTTTGTTTTTGTTTACTTTGGCACGAGTCATGGGAGGGACGTTAACGTGAAAGATATCATCTCTACAACATCCATCAAGGATTCTACGCTTATTAAGTCTTGTTAGGTAACGATTATTATGATCCTGCTATGGAATATGCTATGATATCTGACAAATTCTTTTTAATCCTTATTTATCTGATTGTTAAGAAAGTAATGACTTGATAATGATTGATTACAAAGAAACCATCAGGATCGTTACATACAATTCTATGAATGCAATAAAGTATTTAAGTGTACTACAATGTCATAAGATTACCTCCTATTTAAACCTAATGACTCTGTCCAATTGTTAAATTACAAACCTGTTGTGTATAATTTAAAATCGTGGTTTTGCGTGACGATTTTACCTCAAGATTACCATTTTACCGTATACCCGTAGCTAATAGTACAATTGTGTACCCAAACCAAATGTTATTTGAATGTTTTCGGTAATACTGAATAGAGTGGGTCTTAAACATTACGCATAATGTTATTTGACCATTCTGGTAGCTCTATCCGCGCCGACCCTCCCTTGTTATGCCTCGAAGATTTTTGTTTCTCGTTCATTACGATCCCTTGCCTCATTGTTTATTGTTATTCGGTAATACCAACACATGCCGGGTTTTTGTTTTGTTTCATCTACAAGTCCTATTGTATCGTCATTTTAGAGAAGTGCTAGAGAAGTGCTTAGTGCTAAAGTTTTGTTTTAAACATTGTGTTGTTCTCAAAGTGTCTCGTGCGTGCCGTTTCCCTTTCGTTGGAAAGTCTCGACAGTTCATTCTAATATCATCAGCGTTGTATACATTGGTTATCATATCAGAGTGTGACACAAGGCTGGTTCGACGCCTCGGAGCGTTCGTCGCGCGCCCCCTACTGCGCTCCCCCCGCGCGGCTCTGCCCCTGACTGATGCAGTCTCCATTCAGCCGACAAGGGGACTGTACGTCGCTCGTCCGCGAAAAAGCTTTCGTAGCCGAGCTTTGTCTATGATTTATAATGAAGTGTTATCTGTTTTCTTATATTACAACACGATACGACCGCATTTAAATCAGTGCTTGTGATTCAGTGTTCTCGCATCCGTTGTGTATTTTATATCGTCGAACGGTCAACGTTAACGGTTTTATTAGTGCCACCAGTATCTTTTATTTAACTTAGTTCGTGATAGTGTTTACATCATTTGCCGGGATGTCTTTGAGATTGTAGGATCTTTCTAAACAATAAGGTATGTTTTATGAATTTGATATTATTTTAAATCATTCATTCACATGTTAGGTTATTCTTAATACACAAGTTCGTACAAGTTTGTCCTTTTCGTTAGTTAGTTATTTTACTTTAGGTTAGTGTACATTTTATAATATGCTTAATGTTACTTAATTATTAATTAGCGTAATTATGACAAATTATGATTAAAACAATGAGCTGTCGTAATTCGTAATTCGATGATTTATAACCATAATGTTTGGTGCCGTCTACGATGACATAAATATTTAATTATCCCACGATAGCATGGGGTGGGATGTAGAGTGGGAGAGAGATGGCTATACATCCATAGAATTTGAGGGGTTGCCAGCCATCTAGTCCATGGTTAAAGCAGAGGGATTTCCGTGAGAGTATTGTGTTTAACTTTATTCATCGGACTTGAGATAGCTTTAAAATTAAGCTTTTCGAAAAATTTCAAATGTTTGTTTTAGGACTAGTCTTCTTTTTTTCCCTTATCTTTTAATACGCCTAAGCAAACTTTGTTTATTACGACATTGTTGTGTGACGTTTTGTAATTTCGTTCCCTATAGTCGGGACCCATATCATTCAAGTTTTGTCATATTACCAGTTTGGACATGTTCAAAATGTTATCTGATATAGAGCGAACCGGCCTAAAACTACATATTGTTGTTATTGCTGCTCATGGATCGTCACTATTCTAAACGATTATTACGATTCGAAATCCTTCATCGATCGATGTTTGTCTTGTTCTAATAGTTTCGTGTTTTCATTATCTGAATCTGCTATTAAATCTGCATATTGGTTTACTTCAATAGTAACAGTATCATCGAGTAATTTTCTAATAACAGTCTCTACTTTCTCACCAAACAATGCTTCCGATTCATAAACATCCACCGAATCAGAGAGCGTGAGCTATTATATTACACTTTCTTTCATTTTAAGTTTTTTTAGAAATCACACTTTCAATGGTTGTTAACGAATTTACGTAAGAGTCGCTCTACCTATGTAACTGATTGACGATAGCTTTATTTCAAATGGATAAGTGATTCTGTATCAGGAAATGATATTTATAAAAATAAGGATTTGTTCAAGCCAATAATCAATAAAGGAAACAAACCATACATGAGTTTATAGGTATACAATAAACGGAGCTAAGAACATATCAAATGTTTTCTTGTTCTTGAAGTCACGGCGAAGGCTAAATCGAAGTAAATTGCAAATGTATACGGCTAATCGTTATCGTACTAAATTCATTTCACGTGTACCTATTAGCCTTATCATGATCGATATGAGTATTACAATAGTGACGTGTTCAAACGAATGGTTAAGGTAAATAGAATTGATGAAAAGATGAAATTAATAGAATCAACATCACTATCCTCAAATCATAAGAAAGAAAGAAAGATTATTTAGTCTCTAATTCTAATATGAGAATGGTTCTCAATTTGAAACAACAATAACTTGCAGGCTTCATAAAAGAGCTATGAAATTAATTTCAAAACTAATAACATTTCTTACGTTAAACGAATCGCTTGGCAGCTGGCAGTTAATATCTGGAAATCCGTTAGTCAACTATGTATAATGGCATTAATTTGCTTTATTGTTGAGGGAGCAATCTCACAACTCGAGTCCCCATGCTTCTTTCTGTAACTGGGATGCTGTAAACTTTCTATCGAAAATAAACGTAGTATTTACAGACGTCCGAAATAACGCTATGATACGTGCATATTACCTAAAACTTATGATGAAAATCGGTCTATGTGTAAGTAAATAAATTACCTTAAATACTTTTTAGAACTGTGGAAATCACATTATGACTTTGTTCCTTACTATACCTACTTTACGTAATAGTTAGTTTACTTACTTACTTCATGTATCGGAATTACATGTAACAACTTATCAGTAGGTAGCTGACATATATCCTACAAAGATTTTTTTGTCCGTTATTTTCATACATGCTCTATGGCAGCATTATTTACAGCCAATGTAGAGGACGCTGACCCACTGTCTCGCAGTTCCGATTTACGACGCACGCTGACATCACTTATCATATCAACAACACTGTAATAAATTAGAATAATACCTACATTGCACACTACACTCGATTTTATGGAGCTCCAGTAGATTTGATTACTTTCGATCTGAATATAGAACTCAAGAGAAGCGATTGTAGCCGAAATTTCCATGAAAAAGAAGCATTGATAACTGATATGCAAATAAATAATTTTATATTGTTTAATTTTTTAAAGAAAGTGAAAGTACAACTCGTATGTAAACGTCACTTTTAGCCTTAACCTGGTACCTACTCATATGTGTAACATTGTGAAAAAAAAAGAATTTTTAAATTCGGTCTACAGGGGAAGGAGATATGCCCGAACATACATAAAAAATTAAAAAACCCCCGACTTAAAAAAACTCTAAAAAGTAAAAAAATAAAAATTCTTTCTTGAACTATTTATATTTAA
>DWOF01000155.1:0-12920 GCA_018250795.1 Clito sp. Burns02 | reverse complement strand
CAAACTAATTTATTCAAAGTGTTTGATTTAAATTGGATAGAAATTGTGTCTTTTGGGTATACCTGTTTAATAGAATTAAAATAGTACCTCCCACGACACATTACCAACCCTCTAATATGTTTTTATTTGAAGTTACACATAATTCTTAAACAAATCAAAATACATTGAAGTTTAAATTCTAAACGCTACACGTCGTGTTTATTAATAAGCAAGCAATAATATAAATGTTTATATAATGTGTCGCCGCAGCGACAGCTAGCTACATAGAGCAGGCGCTCTGCTACGGGCCTCCGTTTGCGGGGCCCCGTATTTCAAAGTCTGATGCATTTTAACTTTTGCTTTATTTGGCAATAACTTAAGTGGCATCGTAGCCACTTTTATCGTATTCAAGATTATTTCTGATCATGTTCCATTGATATATCAATTATATGTTATTATGGCAACATATTTTATCTATGTTTCAGCCAGGGTACAAGCGTTCCAAATTGTAAAGTCTTCATTAAGTTCCATTCTTTAGTGGTATCGAATGTTCATATTTCATTAGAACACTCGTGTAATCGAAATGGAATGTAACTTGGTATGCTCTTTTTTGTAGATAGTTCTATACCATGTTCGAGTTTATAGCAAGACTTTGTCTCGAAAGTTTTTGTTAGTCATTCCAGCTAAATTTAAGTATAACAATATAACAAATTTACAAAAATACATATAAAGATTGAACAACATTCGCAGTTTTGAGTTTCCTAAAATGCATATAAATATATCACTAACAAGTCTAAGGTTTTCTATCGAAATAATACCCTATAGGAAGTGGAAAGCTCAACACGCGAATGTTCGTTCAGTTTCATTAAACGTCTATCGTTAGACTTAAATCTATGAGTTTCAGACTCGTTTCAGGCAGTCCCACAGACTAAATTTCAAAGCACCAACCAACTTTCAATAAATGCAATTTCTATACTAATTTTATCATCCTCCTTACTACTAAGGTATGTTCCGACATAAAACATGGTCTTACCAAAATATTCCAAAGTTACAAATCAGGATGATAACTACAACATTCCACAAACCCCACAGGGGCCAACAACTACTTTAACACATGAGTGGTACATTGGAAGCTGTTCAGAACAACTCCATAACGCTGCAAACGTTGAATCATATTTAACACCCAAGTGCCTTATATCTAACAGCTTTTATTAAAAATATTCGAAACAGGCCCAATGTCTTCATTGGTAATATTATCATGTCAACCTTACAGGTGTAAATACTGATTCTATAGCAACATGTGTAAAAGCAGTAATTTCCAACAAAACAATTTTAGTCCACATTCACCCATTCACTCAATATTGCCTAAATATATACCATGAATTCCAAAAAACAAGTCTGAAGACGTTTGGTTTAACCTGTGTAATCACCACACAACATTTTAAACAATTAATCAGCCACTTGCTGCATGCAACCCTACCTCAACATAAATATTGCTCCAATGACCTGCATTCGTTAAAATAGATTACATGGGCCAAACCAAGCTTAGAAATAAAAAATAATTTGGTAAAATGTAAATATATTCAGTAAATAAATAACACTGACTCAGTACTTCATATGCTAAACTAAACATATTCTTTACTAAGTCATCTCACTTTTAATAAAACATGACTTAACAATCAACATGTTAATTTATTAATATATATTTTCTAATTATCACTTGTCAGGTTATGGTTATTTGAGGTAAATATCTTTCTGAAAGATATTGTTGCACTACCTCGCTTAATAGGAATCCCCTCCGAATGTTTTGTTATATGAGCTAGACCAACAAGACCTTAATTGATAATAAATTATTATTATGTTATAGGAAGCGCATTACAAAACATGCAAAGAGATCCTTAATGTCTTAACAGGGATTGAAGCATATTAATTAGCTTCACTAACGTCAATTGTCTTTAATATAATAATTAATCGATCACTAAAGTGTCAATTAAATTAATATAAAATCAGTCTCAATATTGAGAAGTCTTTTAGATGTTGAGGCACGTATACATTATTTAGAGGTGCGAATACCGCACTAACCATCGTCATGCATTGAACATGGTTTATGGTTTTACAGTTTTTTTGCAAATTTACAGAAATACGTGCTGTACGAGGTTGAATCCATTTTATGATTTCAAAATTGATTGAAAGACATATCTTTGCAAAATTGTGTTATTTGCAAATTAAGTAATTGAATAAAGTTCATTTGACAAACAATTATATTTTTCAACATTAAACACAACAACTAACTCAAACAATGTGTGCTAATTTAAAAAGAAATTACATTAAAGATAGGAAGCTTTCCTCAACATTGCATTTAAACAAAGATAAAATAACAATTTACGAATATATCAAAAAGCTAAATAAGGAAAATAACAAAATTTGTGTACAACAAAATAAATGTACCATGTTACCTTTGGGTAGATAAGCACTTTAGTTAGACACTGGGGCATCACCTTGACCAATGTGCTCCTTTTCACAAATATGACTAAGCTCCGCCACCTAGAATGGGATTAATTAACTGCTTTAAGTTTCAAAATTAAATGATACACGACGCGAATTAAAATATAACGTTCCATCCATATGAGGAAAGCTCAATTAATTGTACGGTCCTGTCGATTGTTTGTTGTCAATATTGTCGCAATTTATTCTGCAGTCACCTTGTTCTTATCGAGAGGGCCATTGGCCTCCAAGGATTGAGCTACATCAGTCTTCTGGTTGATGTTCTTCTTTTTTCCTTTTCCAATATTTTTCTTCACATTTTTACCACCTTTGATTTTCTGTGGCTGTGCTCCTATAAATAAAACATATCATATATCATATATAAAATATATAATATATTTTATAAGTCTCATGACCAGTGCATATGATCTCGGCAACAAATAATTCTAGTATTATGATGAATAATGAAATAGATTATGAAAACTCTACATTATTTAGTTTGATAGTATACTAAATACGGTAGAGTTAACAAATCTGAATTCACCTAATACTGGAATGTAAATCAGTTGTGAGGGGTTGCAGTGAAATCATATGTACCGGCCCTTATTGCTATAAATCATTTTTATATGTAGTAGGTGGCTAAATAATTATGCATTCACACCTTCTTCATTGTCAGCCGCAATATTATCTTCCACAGGACTTCCCTCCTCTGCCTGAGTGTTAACTTCGTCGGGTCTCACAGTTTTACTGAAAAATAAGATAATCATATTTTAATTTGAAGACATAGATAGCATGAAAGACGATGTCATTAGGATCTCAGATCATAAGCGTGACGTAAACAAATCCTATGGATACATTACCCATTAAGCTTGATGGTAGCAGGTTTGACGGGCTCGTCAATGTCGCGGCGCGGACGACGCGGGGCGCGCGCCCCTCGGGTCGCTCCCCGCGCGCCACGGCCGCGGCCTCGCCCGCCACGCCACCCGCGCCCGCCGTACGAGTTGCGCGGGGGCGGCGTGTACCCCACGTAGCTCACCTGCTAAAAATACATATGTCAAAAAATGATTTATGTACGTATTCTAAACCAACACAAAACCATTCGCGTCAGATCGATTACTTTGTGGCCGCAGTGAGTTGAGGTCAGTTACCTGGGGATAGCGGGTGGTGCGCGTGGGGTAGCTGCCGCCGCCCCACTGGCCGACGACGACGCCAGCGATCTCGAGGCGAGCGCCGCGGCCGCGTCCTCGGCCGGCCCAGCCCAGCGGCTCGCCCACCACGCCTACCAGCGGCAGTGGCGGCATCGCGAACTCCACCTCTAGGCCCTGAAGGATCGCCTTGCGCATACGTTCCACCTGCAAATCAGTTGAGTTTTTTTATATCAGGACAACGTTAAGGTGAAATAAATAATGATAAAAATTAAAATTATTGAATAACATAGTAACAGTGATCACTTAGGTTAAATGTTATATTATTTCACATTGTTCAGAAAATCACTCGCTGTATTGACAAATAAACAGACGGGCAACGAAGTGATCTTATATGGATTGTGGCATACCTTGACGACGGTGTCAAGGTGATTGTCGCAGAGCTGTGCGAGGTGCTTGCAGTGCGCGGCGCGATTCAGGCAGCGCTGCAGCAGCTTTCCGTCGAAGTAGAGCCACTGCGCGGCCGCCAGCCAAGGCACGGGCGCGCCGCACGCGTCGTTGGCCAACATGGCCGCCTCCACGCCCGCCATCACTAGCGCGCCCAGCTGCACGCCGCGCGAACTGATCGCGTTCACCTGCGACAACCCCTATACATTACGTGCAACCGTTTGCTTTACAATACAGGCGCACGGCTTTGAGGATTCTGAAATGTTAATTATGCAAATAAACGAAACAGTATGCGAAAAAATAAAAACATATGTAATTGAAAACAAACACAAAGTTTAGAAAGATATATTGGTTAATATGGATCCCTGTTTTAACTATATTAAACTACGAACAGTTTACAAAATTAATTCCACACTTACAGTTATTTCCTGTAGTTGTAATGCATTCATAAGTTCATTTGAAAAAGCTGTTGCCAAAATTGCATCCAACTCTTGTCGTCTCAGAATTTGTATTTGAGAAGTCATAATAAATCTGAAAGTAATAAATCATACACAGTTAGAAATGAATATAATTTATAACATAAGTTTTTAGAATTATTGTTGGTTATATCATTATAATGCACCTATTTACCTGAGCACCGAAGCCAATATCAGCAGATGTTGTGGTACATAGGTTGTATCAAGCATCATTGAAGTATCCGAGCGCATACAAGACAAAAATGCGCGTAATCGGCGGCACTTGTCATCCTGAGCGGTTCTGTGGAAGGATATTTGTTTTATTGGACAAGACTTTAGTAAAACGCTAACAAAATATCAAACACTAATACAAAAATAATATCAATTTATCATCAGGGAATTAATATAATATCTAATAACGAAAATACAATTTGAGACGAAATAAAAAATTCTCACCCAAACCATAGTCTCTGCACTGTTGGGACAGGCCAATCAAGCACTACTCCAGGGACCATTTCAGGGCTCTTTCCTGGATTTACACGAGAATATATCCACTCCGCCACTTGCACTGTGCATGGGCGGTCATTGTTAAACGAGGAGCTAGATGATCCATCTTCTGAAAATGCATATAAATACAATTTACTTTTAGTTAAATCACATTTTTAAAAGTGGAAAAGTAAGCGTAATTGAGTAAATTAAATACCGATTCTAATTAATAACTAAAAAAACCAATAATTAAATTATGTACATCATAATATTAAGAAGAACAGAGTTAATATGGAAGTATCGAATTCGCAGTGGCAGGATAATTTAAATTACCTTTAGCCCTTTGGGACATAAAACGATGATGATGCATGTTATACAAAATAGCGTAAACATTCTGTCTGATCGGTCTGAAGAAATGATGAATGGAAGGTATTTCACGGTGATTGTCGTCCTCCATTAAGACGGGAAGCGTCACTTGGCGATGCGTCAGGATCGAAAGCATCTGCGGGTGCATGAGGCCGCGAGCGTGGCGTTCCGCGCAAGTACGCAGCACCTCCGCCGGTGCGGGAGGACAGTTGTCGTCACTGTGCTGGCTAGCAGACTGCTTGCTTGTACTTTGTATGCCCTGAAATTAGAAATAGAAATTAACCAGGGCATTATCGATTTACCAACGGTATTAAGAATATGTAAAAAGATTCTGATACTGTTATACTATGTGATTAACAAATCCACATAGATGGTATAAAATGTGGCCCATTCTGATATCATCAGACATTTATACACAAAACAAAGGTGATACGTGTTATAAAAGAGAAAATGATTCAATAATAATCAGACCTCCTTAAATGTAGGATTCTCATTTTTATCGGAAGGTTTTTCTGGATGCTTAGCTGCCACAGTTTCACCCTCATCCAGCGACATAGTTGCAAGGCTGTGACTCACATCATTAGACTGATCTTCCATGCTAAAGTCTGCATTAATTGATGCATTTGCTGTAGCCAATTTGTAATCCTCCAAGCCTTTTTGCTGTAAGGTATTCATTACAAAATTTTTGTCAACAATTCCAAGTGCATAGGTCATTAAACAAATAAACAATAAAAAATAACATTTTAAGTATAAAACATAATGATAACTAATGAAAGGATTTTAAAAAAATTGAATAAAAATGAAAATAGTAAAGAAAAGGCACTCAGTACATATGGAATTGTGTTTGAAATGATTTCTAGCACATGCAAACAGTTTCTGCCAATTGGTTTATTGTTTGAGATGTAAAAGGCGTGGATGACCGTAAGCTATTGATTGATGTTTATATAAAGTTAAAATAAAAACCTCATTTTCAGTGGATTCTGTGGCTAATTTAGATGTATCCAAATCTGAAGTGGACTGAGGAGGGCTATGCTCCGACTTCTGATTCCTTTTATTATGTCTGGGACGACGGCCTGCAATGATTGAAACCCTGGTCACATTAAGCTGCAGAAATATTTAGAGAAACGTTTATGATGACGCAATAATTTTGTAATAGCAAAAATTAAGTCAATATAATTAATACTAATTGCAAACACTACAATTTCACAATGTTAGAATATTTCAGTCAGCAAATCTTTATTCAATGCTTTGATGCTATTCGTCTTTTTTGAACTAAATAAATAATTTCAGTAACATGTTTATTAAGTTACAATGAAAAAAGATTCCAAGAATTCTGAAAAATATTTACCAGTTGCTGTTTTGTACTTCAAGAACCCATCTTTGGTACCATTAAGGTAATATTTTACGGCTTGTTTAAGTTTGGCAGCACGGAGATCATTGAGGTCACCAAATATCTCAATGCAGGCAGCATCAATATCAGAAGATGGCAAGTCATGTACAAACTGACATACTGATTTAATTAAAGTCTCAGGTGGTACTTGTTGCTAAAAAGTTTAAAATATTCCAATAAGACACAATTAGAAGTTTGAAATTATTAGTTACTTCTGGTATTTATAATGATAATTATACTTCATACCTTCTTTTGATTCATTCCTAAGCGTTTATAAAAATCAGTAAGACTTTGCTCAGACAAAATATATCCACCAAGTAAGGCAGCCATCAGGCAAAGTCTTTCTTGTGGTACATCTAAAAGTTTTGGTAACTCATGCACCATGTACTCCTTTGTTTCCAGCGATGACTGAAATAGAAATATGATATGTTAAAAAAATCTTCAAGTAATAACAATATAAAGATGAGTATTGCTTTGATTCCCTAACTTACTCGGTAAGTCAGTTTCAACTGTGAAGAGCTGAAGTATCTTGGTGGTTGAAAAACTAAATATTCCCCAGAACAGCCTACAAGACCTGCATAAGATTTCTCACGGCACAGTGCAATTACTTCTTGACAATGATCATCCGAAGACACCATCTGTAAATTATTGCTCTTATAACTTATGAATGTTAAATACAGGGAAGATATTATTTTTCTTTAAGACTTTACATCAAGTTCAAAGTAATAAATTTTAACTTACAACAGGAATACTGAGATATCTCAAAGCTGTTCTAAGACAGGAGTGAAGGCCTGTAGGCGGGACCCACCAGACTTTTGGAGGAGGTGTGCCCTTTGTGACAATGTGCCGCAGTACCTTTAGGAATGATGAATATTATTAAAGGTAGTGATAAAATATCTAATAAGAACATACACTATTGCTGTAAAAAATATCAAATAGGAAATATTTTATATACTAACAGAATTGACTCTCTGTCTGTACATAGACTGTGTTTGAATCCAATGATGAGGCAAGGCAGGTGGAGTAGGGTGGGCTCCATTGAAACATACACAGATAGCTACTTGGTGCTCTGCAAGTGCTTGTGCCAATGTTGTCAAAAATTGAACACATCTAGCCCATTGTCCACCACAAGCCCAATCTGCAATAAAATTTAAATCTGACTTAAAGTGAAAATTATCTCATTATCACAACCTAATTTTGATAGTTTGAAAATAAAATAAAAACATCTGATGTGCAACTGTTTTTATGATTATAAAAAACATTCTAAGAAGATACCTATACCTAATTAGAATCATTATTATATAAAATACATTAGCGATGATGAAAAGGATTGTTTAAATTAATATTCATAGAATTAAATACTGACGAAACGTCCGAGATTACCTGAAAAATATCCTCCGTAAAGTCGGTCTAAGCAACCTTCCGCATCAAGCACCAAGCGAAGACCTCCAGCATGATGTTTAGCTATTCTGAACAAATCGATGCCTACACCTTCATTCTCTAAAAAAGTTTGTAGATCTTGTATGCCCATGATTGACAAAAAAACAAATATTCTGTAACGATTCGATCGAACACGTTCGTCAAAGATTAATTAATTGATCTGAAACAAGGAGGAGCACATTGATGAAAATTAATTGCGTCGTCACATGTATGAATAGTAAAACACATATTAATGCGGAAAATGCAATTAAAAATTCTATTTAAAACACAAAAATATAAAAAAAATTGGTGCATAACCGGCACGCCGACTATCAATTTTACTTAATTATATTAGTAATTCCAAGTATCGATTACTTTAAAAATAGATTTATTAATATCACGCTTTATACTACAGGATATTTGAATCCACGAACCTTGATTCAAAATACCATGCCCACTGTGAAATTAAGGCAGTCGAAAGTTGAAAACGGAAGCCATTTGTAATTTTGTAATTTTCTAATCCTTTGATCGCAATGCTGCGCTGTGAGAGCATTTGATACAGATAAAAAAATATATATTCTAAGTCTAAGAAAAATCAACATATGTGCATCATAAGCACATCTTTTTTTTAATCACTGACGATTTTTCATAAGAATTTTTATTTATATTACTTTACGAATACAATAATATTCCTAGAAGAATAATTTGGATACATGATAAAATAACCAAGTGATTTGGCCTGATGGAAAGCTACCGGCAGCCTTCTAAATTTATGTTGGCAACCCACAACCAACCTTAGAACTAAGAAACTAGGTACACGGACCATATAAAAAAATGTTCAAGTAATTTTTGTCATTGACATCACAGTTGACATATAGGAATTCACTTTGATTTAGTTAGTGTTAAATAAAATAATTATTGTCTGGAATTTTGTGTTGACGAATTGACTTTTTGGCTGGGCGTTGTAGATGAAAAACCAAAATATTATGTATTTTTGTTATAAATTTGAACATCCATATTAAATGTCGTGGTTTGTAACATTGTTGCAGACTTAAAACAATATTACAATGCTGTAAAATATAGACCCTGAATGTCAATATTAATTCTTGAAAATTGATTTGGGAAATCGTTATTTTTGAAGGTCTAGTAATGCCGGAACAAAGTAATGATTACCGGGTTGTAGTGTTTGGTGCAGGTGGCGTTGGCAAGAGTTCTCTTGTTTTGCGTTTCGTCAAAGGGACATTCCGAGAATCCTACATACCGACAATCGAAGACACCTACAGACAAGTAAGACTTAATTTGTAAGAATTGAATTGAAGGCACTCGTCCAAGAGGTAATTAGCTTATTCATACAATTTTGTTGTATGCAGTGAGTGAGGTAACATACAAAATCATCACAATAACATTTGTTATCATCATTCTAGTCAGAAAGTGTTAAAGAAAACGCTAAAATTTTCAGAGAAACATTTAAGCTTATAAATATTGTGCCTTTACTTTTCTTTTTATAAAATGTAATTTTCAGGTGATAAGCAGCAACAAGACAATATGCACATTACAAATAACAGACACAACAGGATCTCATCAATTTCCAGCTATGCAACGATTATCAATAAGCAAGGTAATATTATTGTTTCACTAAAAACAATAGGTATGTTCATTTCATGGTTAAATCATCAAAAAAATATTGCAACTGTTTTTAGAAATCCCACTTTAGGGTGCCCCTTTGCCTTTCTGATAAAAATATCCTAAATCCTTCTCTAGGTTATAAACTATCTGCATGCCAAAACTTATTATAGGTAAGTTGTGAAGTATTTTTTGCATGGTTGAGCAATAAACTTGAAAACATCTAGACTTTTCTGTATTAGTAGGAATAATTCTTTATCTGTTTATTAATTTTCAAATCCATTTTATATTTCAGGGACATGCTTTCATTCTTGTATATTCAGTCAGCAGTAGACAGTCCCTTGAAGAGCTGAAACCAATATGGCAGACAATACAGGAGATAAAAGGAGCGGACTTGCCAAATATACCTGTTATGCTGGCAGGTAACAAGTGTGATGAAAGCCCAGAAATTAGAGAAGTATCTGCAGCCGAAGGGCAAGCACAAGCTCAGACTTGGGGAGTGTCTTTTATGGAGACTTCTGCAAAAACTAACCACAATGTTACACAACTGTTTCAGGTTAATATTGTTACATTTGTTTGATAAAAATGAAAACTACCTTGAGTTCCACTTGCAATTACATGACAATAGACACTACACAGACTTTAAAATACATATTTATCTTGATCTAAAAACTATCCTGCTTTATTTAATCGATCTTGTTCATAAATATGGCATATGCTTCTTTAACTGTGAAAACCCATTAAATTGATTCACTGATTCGTGCCTAAACAAACAAACAGACACTTATGTACTAAAAATTGAAATTGTTTGGAATCAGTAAAAAAATACCTGAATTTAATTATTTCAGGAGCTTCTCAACATGGAGAAAAATAGAAATGTGTCACTTCAAGTCGATGGTAAAGGGAAAAAGAAGAAAGAGAAAGTGGTTAAAGAAGGAGGAGAAGCATCAGCAAGTGGTCGGGAGAAATGTGTTATTATGTAACATGTGATTTTACAAATCTTCTCATGTTGATAAAATATCTTCTTTGTTCAAGTGTAAAGTAATAAGCAATAATTTGTAACTCCATTGAGCTTGCTATTCAAAAATTGTTATTATTTTATAAGCAAGTTAAATTAAGATAATTACATTAAAAAGTAATTATAATATATGTAAGATAATAATGGATTTATTAATAAGATCCAAGATCCAGTTGCCAAATTTGTGTCACGCTTGTTGCTTATTACTTTAACAGAACGTGTGTTGCAAACTAAATAGGTACAAAAAGTCAAATTATAAGGAAAGTTAAGTTGATGGTGTCTTTAAACTTGACATAAGCATCTTCACTGACTAACAGTGTAAGGGAGGCACCACCATGTTTCCTAGTTCTCTGAAAATGTGTTGACAGTCTTCACTACTTCATGATAAAATATAAAATTCACGTTTTACATTGTTGTTAAATACAACTGAAACCATTAATGAATACTTAATAGGTGGGCAGTAATTGAACATCAGTTGTTTAAAAAAATTTAAAATTTCTGTACCTATTTATTTCGTATCAAACTGCAATCTAATTATTATTCTATGCAATTTAATTCTAGTCGAAACATTCATATTTTAACGATCTTAATGGCACGGATATATTATGATGCATTTATACTAGTATTATTATGCCTATTATGATACATATTATATTTGTTTATTCTGTGATTGAAGTTCACATTTCAGGAAGTCATACTGAACTGAATAGTATATTTTTTGCTACTGTTAGTAGTTATTTTATTTACACTAGTTACATATTTGATAATGACTGACACAATGTTAAAGGGATGTGTTAACATTCCAGATGTTGGTGTGAATATACAACGAATCTTAGAAGTCTTTAGGACTTACTATTGTTCAATTGTATTCTGATAAATACAAGTTGTAATTACAGTGTTATGTTAAATATATAGTACCTGAAAAGATAATGTCACTTTCATGAATTTGGCTTTAAAAGTGCGATCGCGTTACGCTAGATGGTAATCAATTAAGTATCAATTTTAAACTTTATTCATGTGTGCTGAAGGTATAGGACATGCCAGTTAGAGTTGACAAAAATATTGTAAGAAGTAGCACAATAAGAGCAACCACCGAATTGGAATACAAATTTCATAAATAAAGTGAATTTAATTTAATTTTTATTATTATATATTAAGCAGGCATACTGTCCAGATTGACGAACGCATGGCATCCTTAAGTAAGTTATTGCTAATTTTCGCGTGTTGGTGCTTTACAGCTATAATAAATCAGGTCTTTAAGTAACTGCCATACTTTAAATCTGTAGTATTGCTTTATACTATTAAGTCATGTGTTCGTCATACTGATATGTGATATGTAGCCTTAAAGTTATTTCCCGTATTCACTGCGTTCCGATTTGATGAATTTAAACTGGGTATTTTTTCCGAAATTGTAAGTGTATTAGTTGTATGAATATGTGGAAATAATGATGTTATCGTGAGTAAAACGCGAGGAAACAATATGCCAAAGAGTAAGAAATAAATAGCCCTGGGACCAAAGAATAGTGTTATAACAAAACAGTGAAAATTAGGAGTTTATCAACAATGTACCATAATTTGATTTTAATAAGAGTCCTTGATATTATGACTCTCTGCTTAACACTTCTGGCACATAGCCCATAGACTAAGACCCAATCTGGAAATAGGACTCTGTAGTATGTATCTATAAAATTATTTGAAGTTTTAAGTTCCTTTTACTCGCTAATCAATTTCTTTCAGTACAAATTTAGAGGTTGGTATTAGATATCTCCCCGGGCAAAATACTATCTACTGTTCTATCGTCTATTACTAATTTCTGTGGTGGAATTTAAATAGGAGTAAAGTAAAGACTGCTTGGCACAGAGGCGGTAATAACCAAAGATACACTTTGATTGATCTTTTTATCTAGTCGTAATCAAAGTTATGTTATTATTATGTTTTTTTGTTGAGCGCTAAATAATTCAGATTTTAATATTTAGTTTCATATCAGAATAAAATTGAAAATATTTACCTCACGATCTCATCATTAACTTGGATGTTACTAATTCTCCCTATAATAGTATCTTTCAATTTTATTGGTTTGAAATTATGTATATCGTATTTATATAATA